>JANHGL010006403.1:0-56265 GCA_024611195.1 Ceyx melanurus
AGCTCTGCACCGAGCGCTACCCCTGCGACCACCACAAGGGGCTCTACTGCGATTTCGGCTCCCCCGCCAACCGCAGAATCGGCGTCTGCACCGGTGAGTAAGGGGCCGGGGCTGCCGCCAGCCGGGGGGATACGGACGGGGTCTCACCGGGCTAGGGACTGTGGAAAGGGGAAGCCGGAGCTGCGGCTCAGACTTGCAGAACCTCCCGTCTCACCCTCTGCCTCCTGCCCCTCGCAGCTCGGGACGGCGCCCCATGTGTCTTCGGCGGCATGGTGTACCGGAGCGGGGAGTCCTTCCAGAGCAGCTGCAAGTATCAGTGCACCTGCCTGGACGGGGCGGTGGGATGCGTGCCCCTCTGCAGCATGGATGTCCGCTTGCCCAGCCCTGACTGCCCCTACCCACGACGGGTGAAGCTCCCTGGAAAGTGTTGCGAGGAGTGGGTCTGCGATGAGGCCAAAGAGCAGACTGCTGTGGGACCTGCCCTTGCTGGTGAGTGGGGATCTCTCTGTAGATGGTAGACAGGAAACCCTGTATGGAGGTTGAGGGCAGTGGGATGGGTTGACAGAGTGCACCCCAGCAGCTGGAGTGCTGCAGTAACTGAAGTTGCACCACAGATAAATGTGGCTGCCTGAATCTCTAAGGAAAGGGAAGAGAACCTTTAGCAGGGCATGAAGTCAAGCGATGGTCTCATCTTGGTTGTCCATCTCCTGCAGCTTACAGACTGGAAGACACTTATGGTCCAGACCCAACAATGATGCGTGATAACTGCCTGGTGCAGACCACAGAATGGAGTGCTTGCTCAAAGACCTGTGGCATGGGCATCTCAACCAGGGTCACCAATGATAATGCTTTCTGCAGACTGGAGAAACAGAGTAGACTCTGCATGGTCAGACCTTGTGAAGCAGACCTGGAAGAGAACATTAAGGTAAATATTATCTTTATGTATGTTGTACTAGGATGCTTCCACCCAGTAGCAAAAACCCAGTGTCTTACCAAACAAAGTGCTGTTCTGACAGGTAGTCAGTTTCAAGTGGTTTACCTTGAAATTTGACTTTTGCCCCAGTGGTGAATAGTTTACAATTGAATGGCCTCAATTTTGTCTTATGCTGTATTATGGCACTATGTAAGCCACTCTTGCCTAACAAAAATATAAGCAGGATTAGCATGTCTGCTTGCCTTCAGCTTGCAAGTCTAGTGCTGTGTGAAAGACTGCCTTCTAAATATTTTGTATTCATTTGTATCCTAACAGAAAGGCAAAAAGTGCATTCGCACCCCTAAAATCTCCAAGCCCATCAAGTTTGAACTGTCTGGCTGCACCAGCGTGAAGACCTACAGAGCTAAGTTCTGTGGTGTCTGCACTGATGGGCGCTGCTGCACACCCCACAGAACAGCCACCCTCCCTGTGGAGTTCAAGTGCCCTGATGGGGAGATCATGAAAAGGAAAATGATGTTCATCAAGACCTGCGCGTGCCACTACAACTGCCCTGGAGACAATGACATCTTTGAGTCTCTGTACTACAGAAAGATGTATGGAGACATGGCATAAAGCCAGAAGCAGAAGCTAACTAGATTCTCAACTTGAACTGATTTGCATCTCATTTTGTAAACATGATTCAATAGCACAAGGTATTTAAATCAGTTTTGTTTTTTTGTTTTGGTTTGGTTTTTTTTGAATTTCAACAAACTGTTCCATGTGACTTAAGACAATTTTTCTACTGACCCCAAATGGTGGTTTGAAGAAGAAGGTAAAACGGACAGTGGGACCACAGCAAGACACAGCTTCAGAACACGTTCATGAGGTGGTGTGAAGGGGTTAAGGGAAATAGGCAGGAAAAGCAGATTTGAGGAAATGTTCCCTTAATGTGGTACAACATGCTTCATCTAGTCGTGCAATTGAGGAGGAGACCGTTGGCACATTTGCTGGCTGACAGCAACAGCTGGAATGCAAACCCTCACCCAGCAACGTGCTAAGTAGAAGGTGTTCTGTTAGTCAGGACAGTAATGTTTCAGCTCTGACACTGATTCGTATGGCTTTGTCAACAAGAATCAGAATCATGTCTATTAGACTGGACAGCTTGTGGCAGTTACTTTACCTGTAACAAGCTACTTTTTATTAATATTGTAAATACTGTGTGTATATATATTTGTACAGTTATCTAAATTAATTTAATGTTTTGTGCCTTTGTTTAATGCTTTGAAATTTCAATGATAGCCTTCTCTTTTGGAACAAGATAGGTAGGATTTAAAGCTTGTTTGACAATGCATTCAAAGCATGAAATAGATACTCCAGTGGAAAATTGTTCTGTTAGGGCCAAGTGATGAGTTGAGATCAAAATGGAGATTGTTAGAGTTGAGGTGCCTGTATCCTTATAAAGCTTTTATCTGGCAAAATACATTTACTTCCACTTTATTGGACAAGTGGCTTTCAAGAAAAATGGCTCTTCTGTAAGTCATCAGTCTTTCCGCTTGAGCATTTGTTTCTTTCTTTGTCTATGGCTCTTTTTGGACAGTTTATTTGTTGAGAAGTGTGACCAAAAGTTACATGTTTGCACCTTTTTAGTTGAAAATAAAGTATTTATATTTTTTATATAAATGACTTGGTATTTCATTCACCTTTAGTCTCTGCTTTCACTGTACATATTCCTAAGAGGGATTTGGCTTTGCACTGAAAATCAAGTAATGTGTGGTGGGGTTTTTTTTTGTCCAGAAGCACATACACTTATGAATAATATTTTAAGGTTACTTAATCTGTTACTAGTGAACCAACTGTAGTTTGTTGCTCTTCTGAATTTAGAATAGAAGGCAGGGCCAGGCTTGTTTTTCCAAGCTGAGTGTTGCATTAGAGAGTGCATCACGTTCCTCATGTGTCACAGGTGGTGGCTTTAAAATGAGCCAGTTGCTCACCACAGTATTTAACTCCTGCTTTAATACACTGTGCAACATGCTTCATTTCACTGAATTGTTCCACTGGTTGAGATTTGTTTTCAACTAAGGCAAGGAAGATGTTTTTTTAAAGTATCTGCACTGAAGTGACTTCTGACTAGGGTCAAATCCAGAAGTCTGAAATTTCATAAAATTTTCAGTGAATTGCTAATGAGTTGTCTGATAAAAACCACAGAATAAGGGACCTCTTAGGATCTTCTGAGTTAATCTTCATGCAGAATAGGGCTGACAGATATGGGTTTACTTGAATTAAGACATTAGTAGGGTACTGTAGAGAGGGCATTGAACTCAGGTGGCATATACCTGGGTTATCTTCCTACTAAGATGACAGAGGGCAAATACTTTTACATGACAGTTCTTGTCTGCAAAGTTTCCATTTATTCAAAATCCTACAGACCCGCAGATGAGAAGTGTTTTAATAGCCACACATTTTGATAATAGTCCAAGCATTCTTCTCAGGAAAGCAAAAACTATCCAAGGACAGTTGTGAGTCACTTGACACATCCCCCTAAAGCTAAAAGGAAAGCTTGAGTCCTGTGCTAGGTCCTACATTAATAACAGACTTTTTTTTTTTTTTTTGTCCTTTTACTTAAAGACAAGGGGATTCTTTGAATTTAAATTTAACCTTTGCACTAGAAGCATTAGTTCTTGTTTTTGGAAAAAACACATACTCTCCAACAAGAATCCTTTTCAGGCAAACAAGTTCAATCTGGAATTTCCTGGTGGTGAAAGAGTGTTAGCTTACAAAAATGTCCATCCTTCCTGAGCGCCTTCCAATCCCACTGCTTTCAGCTAGCATTAGCAGCAAATCAGTGTAACACCAGCTTTGACTAATGATGGACAACAGAGCCCTAAACTAATAGGAAGTCAATGGGAGTCTTGCCAGTGGCCTCACTAGGCTTTGCACAAGGCCATAGAAGCATTTCCCCTTCCTCTAAAAAATATGAGGAATTCTCCTGGCATGAGGAAGTGGCTTTCTGTGTCCCATATGAAATAGTTTCGGGTAGCCTCTGGCCCTTATGCTCCCTGAGACTTTCCAGCATTTTTCCTCTCACAGTTTCTTTTTTTTTTTTTTTTTTTTCAGGTTATTAATATGATGCAGCCATTCAGTTCACCCTGGAAACACTTCAAACACTCATACAACCATGAGGACTGGCTGGCTGACCAATGTGGCTCCACCCCCAAATAACAAGAAAACTGTAATTTCTAGTTCCATCAAGGACAGGATGTATATGGACTTCATTCATGGCTATCACTATTGAAGCTCTGAGGATCAGAAGAACAGAAAGAAGTACAATATACCTGGCAAGTTGGATTCATGCCCTTAAAACATGGTGGTTATGATGCTGCTCAAGCCTGTTCATTACCAGCTGTGCCCTGTGCTCTTTAACAGATTGATATCAGGCATCTAATGAATGGCCATTCCTTACAACATCGACCCCTTGACCCTTGTAACCAGCTCATGAGATTCACTTAGGTTCTGCTCCCAGATGTCTGCAGGGTGGGCTGTATCTCAAACACCTAGGCTGCCAGAGCTGTGGCCTCCGTGGCATTGTCCACCAGCTATGCCTGGCATATATGGCTGCAGGGCCAGAGAGCAGCAGTGCTCTGGTTTAGGAAGGGCCATCTGTTACTAAACAACCACAAAGGGGTTTCCCTAAAAAGCTCAGGACCACAGCCTACCCTCTGTCTGGAAATGCATGACGCAGATGCTTTGCCTGCCATATGACAGATTATCACACTGCTTCACAAGCCAGTGGAGAAGGATGGAAGAGACCTCCTGTCAGAATATTTTAATGGTGGTTTGCTGTTTCCACTGTGTCCTTATTTTAATAATAAAGAATTATGCTGCTGCATATGCAAATCTGTTAGCAAGTTGTTTCTCTCCCCTGTACATATCAAGGGTCATAAATCTCAGCTATCACTGCATTAGAATGATTTAAAGTCTCTGTTTGTTTTTGTGTTTTTTTTCCAGGAATGCATGTAATCTTCTGCAGAAGCATCCTTTTTTTTTACACCATCTCACAGGTGTTTTACCTCTGAAGATGTTCTCTCCAAAAGTAATGTAAATACTTGATTGTAAGTGATTATAAGGACTCCTAGAGGCGTAAGTATGCGTCATACTGCTATTATGACTTTCATTCAAAGCTATCCTGCAAAAAATGAGCCCTTGTGTGTAATTTATGACATCTTAAATGATGGTTAAAATGTGGCCCTTTCAATCATAAAGGTGTTTTCTGATTTCATTCTTTGTGCCTAACATGTAGATTCAAGAATGAAAACTTGAGTTCAAAAGTCCAAAGTCACTCACCTGGGAGAGAGTATTGGTTCACTTTCCTTCCAAAATACCTTTTTTTAGAAGCTTGTTTTTGGATGTTTGCATCCTCAGAAAATCCTATTGCACGAGTTTGCTACTGTACTTTTAGAATACTTTATTCATATATGAAAGTATATTCATTCAAATTACTATCTCCTTAAAATTCATCTCCAGCAGTACAAAGAATACAGTTGGTGAAGGACACTGTATAGTCAATACTCAATAAATGATACTCTATTAATCATTAAACTGGAATTTAAGGTGGCTGGAGACCAGAGTATCAAATAATTTGTGAAGTAACTCTAAGCCATCGTATTTCAGATTTTTGTATCATAACACTTTTGCATGGATTTGCAGCTTAGCATTCTAACACAATACAGATGTGAACAACAGACAGGGATTATAGCCCTTTCATATGAAATAGTCAATACTCTCCAGATGGAAATTTGACAGATTCCTCAGAGCTAAGAAACATCCAAAAGACACTAGTTAAGAAACTCTTCAAGAATGAGCCACTTTTAATGATCCGTAACCACACAAGAACAAGTAAGTCTTTGAACAGTATCCAGCTGTTTGTCTCACAGAGATCAGGATTCAGCTGAGAAAACTGACTTTTGGACACTACTAGAAATAGCATACTCTTAACTAGATCATTTGTATTTTTTTCATGGAGCATAGCTTTTTCAGACATCACACTTGAAGAAAACACTTGTACCAGTACACCAAGAAGGACATTAAATGTAAGAAGGAACAGTAATTTTTTTTACCTAAACATATAATAATTAAACCATTCTGACTTTGCATCCTACCACCAAAAAGCTAAGTTCTTTAAAAAGAGTACTCAAATGTGGCTTTAACTGATGTTATACTGTGCCTACATATGGAAGTAGTTAGCAAGTAGAACATGGGATGAAATACCAGTGTAAGGTTTTGCCCAAAACCCAAGAAGAATCCAAGAGAGGAAGTAGCTCAGTTAACTTATTTTTCCTCTCATTTTCCACTTTTTTTCCTCTCTGCAGTTCCTTTGATTCATGCCCATAAATGGACATACCAAAAGCCACCACATTCTCACAGTGTTTTTCAGCCTGCCTGGAACCAGGAAATACCAGAAATTTCTTCAAGGAACCTGTTCCCAAACTCTACTAAAGCCTTCAACACATTTAGTGTTTGAACAGAGCTTAGAAGCATGACTAAGGTCCCATCTCTGCTGCACCATCCAGCGTCGCTCTTACATCGGAGAACTGCTTGCAGTTATTAGTCCTATCCCTGTCTGTTTCAGATCTTCTCTGTGCTGGCCCCAGCCCACACCTCCAGAGCAGTGAATATGGAACAGTTCTGAAAAGTCCCCCAGAAACCTCTGGTTGTGTATTGTGGCAGCATTCCTCAGCTCCTGTGTGTTACTGGGGCAGTGCCAAATGCAGGAGTATTTACATTTGCTTAATGGTAAGTAAATCCAATCCTAATAGTAGTATAATAGTGTTTATGCTGTGAGGAACAAAGCATTTTACAGCCTCACAAGCAGGACCAAAAGGTTGCTAATGCAGTGCTGCAGTGTAAACACAATCCAGCAGTGCCTCCATTCATCCCTCAGCCCCATTAATTGGGGCACCGAAAGAAATGCACAATCCAAAGAAATGTTTGTTTTTTTAAATTAGTCCTATTAGAAGCAGGTATTTAACAGCTTTCGGCAGCTACAAAATATGTTTTCCTGCTCCTGAGCTAAATGCTAAGAACCAGCTTTTCGGCCAGTTTTCAGAATTTAGATCAGCCTAGCTAATTGACATAACTGCAGTTACACTGGCTTAGACCACCTGTGGCCCAAAGTCCCCAGTCTGTATGAAGTTAGGGGAATTGCACAAGGGCTGTGTGCATGGGAGGGCTCTCCAGAGGACATGGGCTGGCTCCTGTGGCATTTGCTTGGCAATAAGCACTTCCAGGAGCACAAATTGCACAAGAAAGTATTCTGTAAACAGCTAAAAGTACAAGCCACTAGGGAAGGGATAAGCCAAGGTATCTGGTAAATGAATGTGACGGACAAGGATTCAAAACAATTTGAAGTACTGTTCAAGCTTAGCCAACTAACATGTGGAAAGGTATTAGATATAATCTTAATATCACTGTGATATGGTAGGGTCTTAATTATGCTTTCTCAAATACATGTTTCTTTAATCATGCAATTAAGAAAAAATCTTTATTCTTAACCAAATAAGATATTTGATGTCTTCTGATGAGAGATCATATCACCATGGACTTTGTGATCTGGCATGACACCATTTCCTGAAGGAACTTACTTTGCCCTAACTCTCAGATTTTGTTTACACCACATGTGCTGAGCCATTCTCTGATTCAAAAACATGCAGGGCCCAATTGACGTCTGTGACAGTTCTCTGCTATCACACAGCTCCAGATCCAGGTGGAGAGACTGGCGGAAGGAGAAGATTAGTAAAACAACAGAAACCAGATTAACAAATGACCATTCCTCTAGGACTCAGCTCCACAGCCAACAAGAGCAATACATAAAGAAAATACTGTGCTAAGTCACACCTTCAAGAACAAGAGAGAAATGTGTATTTGATGAAAAGCATAATAGTTGAGAACCAGTATATGCTGTAAAATCAGAGACTAAAAGTACACAGTCTGCTGAGAAAATAATTATTTTCACAATTTTCCAATTTCTGCCACTCTAAGGAAGGTCAGTGTTAGAGTTCAATGATCTCAGTGGAAAGAACACCATGTATTCAAGAGTGCAGAGCAATGGAAATATGTAATAAGTCACATTTGGCCTTTTCTGTTTATACATATTGTTCAAATTCTAGGCTTGTTCTGAGTTCAAAAACACCAAGGTCAATAAGTTGATCAAAATTCTGAACTCTAACATAGTAGGAATTAATGAAGAAGACCAGCTCATCTTATCATGGGAATGCCATGAGTGTCTTTCAATGAGTTTTCCTATCAGCATCGTAGCTGTAGTTGCCCATCTGTGGGAATCTGCTCAAGAGGTTTTCTTTCTGCACGACTCCAAAGATTTTTATATGATGGCGTAGAAATGAAATGTTTATTTCCTTGTTTCCATTGATCTTTCCAGCCTTAGCTGCATAGCCAATAACCAGCCATTTTGGAAAGAACTACATAGATCAGAACATGCCCTAGACAGTGATCCCAAACGGATCTCAGCATTGCTAATGCCTACAAGAAGCCACCTTGGGATCAGCATGGCAAGGGAAGGAAACATTAAGCTTTGCTTGCTATGTTGTAGGCTTGGCATTGCTGCTCACCCTTACACTCCACGGCAGTAATAAGCAGCTTTATGGAAATGCTATTTGATTTTACAGTTATTTCGTCAGATACACAACCAAATACTGTTGGGGAAGAACTGGCAATGTTACCTACTGTCACTTAACAGCCAGAGTACCTGACTCTTAGAGCTAGGCAACATGGGATGCATCTAGTGTAAGGGTATCCTGTAAGGTCTAACTTCACACACATACATAAACATCCTGATTGTAGCTTTCTGTATACATTGAGGTCTCTATGTAGTTATTCTCATAAGGATGCTGTTATAATACAAATGTGTAGTCTTATAAAATATTCCACTCTACAAATGGGAGTATGCTCATCATATCCTTTGGAAAACTGTATACAACTGGGAATTTTAGTTCTGTCTTTTTTTATTTCTTCAAGTATATAGTGAGTATGGATGGCAAAGCTTGGAAGTTCATCCAGCCTCTAGAGTGCAAGGACTCTTGAGTAAAGACTTGTTTTCTATATGAAGAATGAAGAGACTTTCTACTTGCAGAAATAAAGCAAGACTTTCTATCATTAAGATTGATTTAATTTCTTATAGTGGAAAAGCAAATTAGAGACTATTTAATGTTTGGCTCCTGCATGGCATTCTCCACAGACCTTATCACAAACCAGTTTAGAAACTATATGTATATTTACTAGCAACCACACGCAGTCATATGTGATGAGCTTCTGAACAAAAATCAGAGCCAGGCAAACTGTAATGCTGTCTGATAACATCTTTTTTTTGTGCATTATGCCAACTGCTGATTGTAAGACACAACAGGTTCTTCCAAATGGTTAACAGCTTTGTCAGAGATCTCTCTAAGATATATTCATTAACCAGTCTTCAAATTTGTTTGTGCTCTTTATATGCACACCAGAACAACTTGTGGGTTAGTGGAATTGCACACAAACCGCCTGTCCTTTACTCAGAAAATAGAGAATTGTGCACAGGCATTTGTGTTTTATCTAGCTGCCTCTTCAAAACAAAGAGGAGGGAAAAGTCAGGCTGTCCTTTTACTTCATAAACGCATTTAAATAAATAGAGGATTTTTTTTGATAAGTCAATTTTGGATCATATAATTTCAGTTATACAATGTTGTTAAACAGATAATGTAGGAAGTATGGCAATATATTATAATATTTAACCTAGCTAGCACTTAATATATGAACTGAACTAGAATTAGACTAACAACTCCTGAAACAGCAAGTAGATTCTCTGCTGGGTACCGGCCAGAGTCCTGGTCTGGTCCCAGTCAGCACCTATCTGTTGCTGAGGACTGCCTGTTGATGAGACCAGACTGTTTCCCTGTATCATACTGACACCCTGTGGCTATTCTGCAGCTGCAGCCGCCGCCTTGGGCTCCAGGTACAAACTTTTGTCTCCGTATAAAGGAAGATAAAAGAAGTTAATTATGCTCTCTTTGGTGCTAGATATTTATTTTCTCGCTTGAAACACTTCGTGCTATTTAGCGAAGAAGGTGTGCAGAAAGTGAAAGACCTCACCTTACCTGCAGGGAGGAGCGGACAGGACAGGTGACCCCAACTTACCAACGAGGTATTCCAGCCCATACACGTCATATCCAGTATATAAAGCTCTGGGATCCAGAGGGTCTCCAAGCTGGCTAGACTAGGCTATCGGCTAGGCCCAGCTAGGCTCTTGGCTCTGGGTGTTGTTTGTTGGTGTTCTTTTTCTCCTGAGGGGTTCTCCCCCACAGAGCACCAAGGAGGACTCTGCCCATACTGCACTCAATCCTGATCAGTGTGTTCCTGAACCCAGTGCCAGAATACAATAATTTATATGAAAATGAGCAGAGTGTTACAGTGGCTGCCCTGTGATTCTGCCATAGGAGAGGACCCTCATGGTTCTGTCACCCCTGAGCATCCACTCCAGAGTGCTACTATGGGCACCTTGTCCTGGCACAGGTACCTCCTTAGCAACAGGTTTGAGCTTTGCAGCAGATCTTGGAAGAAGTTAGGTCAGAAATGAGATCTTTCCTCCAAGCTGAGTGACCTAACCACAGAGCCACAGATTTAGGCTTTCTTTTATGTTCCTTTTTATCTTTTGGTCCCCACAAATCTCTTTTTTTTTCTGGAAAAGTGGGTGCCTTCCCATGCAGCAGAGGGATAGCTCCTTCCAGCTTTCTGAGCCTGGTTTATAACCTTATATTTAAAGGACTAATTTTGTACTTTGAATCTCAGACTAAGGAAAGATAGAAGCCCAGGCCATCCACTCACCATATGAGATGGGGCCACCTATGTCAGGTGCTGTTAGCAGACAGCTGTTGTACACTGGTATGGACACAGTGATTTAGTGGATGCTGGATGTGTTGAGATTTGACAGAACAGGACCATCTCAAATACAGGCAATTAAGACATTGCTTCTTTTCCTTAAAATGTGGTAGATGCTGAGTTAAGTAAAAGCAAGGAATCTGTAACACATCCATATCACTAACCTTGTAGTTACTGAGGGGAGCAACCAGAAATATAAATCTGTAACATATGAATACCTTTGAGGGAACAACTCATACATGCATTTTTTTCAGCAGTAAAACAACCTTGAAGATGTCCTCCACCCCAGTGTTTATTCCTACCTCACCATCCCAAAGCTGTCAATCTTCTTGGGTATATTAAGGCTTGCCTGACCAAAATAATTTCACAACCCATTTAATTCCTTAAGTAACCAGCCCATCCCACTGCTTAACTCACCCCACAGTTGGACAGCCCATGCCTAAAATAGATGTCCTCTACTGCTACTTCAGACCCTTTTTCCTTTCTTCCTGAATATAACAGTCACAAGGACTAGAATAGTCTTAGAACAACTTTTTATGCCTGTGAAGGCTCCTACCATCCCCTTCCTCAGCTGTCCTGTCCTTACCCTAAGCAAAAATCATTGTTGACTTGTTAGCACCTTCCCTGTATTGGTGGTCACCAACTGCAGCCTTCAGCATCTCCTGGTGCCTTCCCCGAGTGTGCCTGCTTACACATGACACTTAATCACAAGCAGGCCAATTACCTTTAGTCTGCCCCTCCACTCTTTGGGTTTGTTTTTTTTTTTAACTTGAAAGAAGACCAGACTACAGAGAAGCTGACATTAAGAATCAGTTATGTTCAATAATGAGGATAGTCATATCATGACGGTGTTGCTATCACATTTTCCCAGCTTCACATCATAATGAAAATGCTCAGTGGAGCTCTGCTGGTGTATATCAGCTGAGAGAGAAAATATTTTACATCCATAAAGAAAAAGCTGTAGGTGTTTCTTAGAATTATGGGTTTGACAGTGGCTGCAGTATGCTTCTTGGGGCCCACCAGGCTTCAAAACCACAATCCAGTACCTGCCATCCTGGGTTATCTCCAGCCACTGGATACCATGACTAAAATGAGCATTTATTTACAATACCACCATCACAAATTTTTCTACAAGAAAAAAAAAAAAATTGTAGCAGAACTATTTACACTGAATATTAAATCAGGACAGCGGTCTTGCTTTGTCAAGTTCACTTTCCAGTTTCTGGTAAAGCCTCATCCCAAACCTCTGTCAGCCACTTCCCTCTCTTGATGCCCATAATAGCTTCCACAGCCACTCTCCCTTCCAGAATCCTCTCTGTGTCAGACCAGCAGTCATCTGCTTGAAAGCCAAGCCTCTTCCACCTCTACCCAGGAGCTAGGCTAGCTCCTGCCTCTTCACTGAAAATGGCATCACTTTACTTTCTGAAGACTTAACATCTCTGTCATTTGCATTCAGGAGAAAGTACCAGTTCTAAAATAAACAAACAAACAACTAAATAGTAACTTGATTGTCTTTCTTCCTGCCTTCCCCTTCCAATAATTAATCTAACTTCAGTAGTCCAGTTGAAGGAGTTTTCTTCAACTTAAAGAGCAGAAATTGAAGTAGCCCCCAACCAACCTGCCAAAAATAACATGAAATAGTACTCAATATCTGCACCAGTTTGACTAGCCAGTAGCATTCGTACAGAAAGTCATGAGCAGCATACTACTTCTGATGTTTTATTGGTCACAGGCAATGTTATTAAGCAGTTACACTGAATAATGCTGTCACAGTCATATCATACTGTGAGGTTGCTACAACACATTTAAATTTCACACAGTGAAACTACTTTCTGAAAAAAAAAATAAAATAGAAAGAATGCTTTCAACAGAATCAAGAAAATACATTGGTTAAAAGAAAAAATGGTCCCAGGATTTCAGCTTGCTCAAACTGAAGTTAATGGAAAAGTTTCCACAAACTTCATCAGGCTTTGCATCCAGCCTCTAACATCCCCTGACTAAGCTGTAAAGTAAAATGTCTTTCTGCTCAGTCACAGGCTCTTCATTCTTCTAATGTACTTGTGCGTGACACATTTTCTTCTTTGTAAATGAGAACATACATGTCTAATTGACTATGCCAAACTTTATACATAACAGAGCCAATTTTGGCTCAATAGCTTTAGAAAGTGGGAGAATGACAAAGGCGATAGCATGTGTACTGGAATAGGAGGGAGTTCCTTCTCTCCTGAGTGCCTGTAGCAGCTGTTTGTGCAGCCTGAAAGCTTCCAAGAAAGTTCATTATTGGCTTCTTCTATAGAATTTGTATCTGGCAGCTTCTGTTTTCAAGATAGGTAACTTATGTGAGCTGCTCTATGGATGATGTAGCACTAAGAACAGCTAAAATGGAGTTAGGATCTGGTCATTTGCTGTCAGTGGACATCTGAATGGCCTGTGGGTATTTACTGTAGTGATGAGCTGTGACATTAGAGATGATCTTACCCGTCTAAGGCAACAATTTTAGTGCAAAATTATCTTGTATTGACAAAAAGTGGGATTTCAAAGCCACAAAAATTATGCACCAGACTGAGAAAGACATCTATGCTTCAAGAAAGAAAAATCTTTTAATCAAATATGAGTTTATTTTGAAACAAGGTAATTATTTCTGGGAGCCCAGAGATATTCTTTAATTATTTTCTTCTGATTTGCAGGTGACTTGATGCATCCTACACCAGCTTCTTCTGATGATGCACATACAACACAAACTGTGCACCAAATTCTCCTTCAATGTTGGAAACACCAGAGGGCAGCAACATCATAATGCTTCTCAGCTAGCAGACCTCGCAGCCAGGCGTTTTTTCCGTGCTGGGCAAATTTCAGCTACCAGTCGTACTAACCTCAGTATAGCTTCGTGCATCATAATGCTGCATTATTTCATGAGACCCGAACTAGTGATGGGTTAACAGTTGTACTTGATGATCTTAAAGGTCCCTTCCAGCCAAAACGATTCTTTGATTTTATAATTCTAGTGCAATTCAGGCTTCAAGGAAAACTGAAGTGCTGTTGTGCTGTTGTTTGTATTTCAATAACCACCAAGAATGTAGTTATTTCCCAGAACTTTATATGTTAATTATCTATATTTTAAAAGCAGAATATTAATCATAACCCATGCTTTATAAACTTCTCCCTCTCCAGTGCATATAAAAGGTAACATTTTTGTTCGTGTCTCAGACTGTGATCATCAAATGCTGCTAGCATTTAATAATGGACATGGTTCTACCACATTCAAGTGGGAATGACAGAAGCTGCCATCCTGTGTTACATACATAGTTCATCAGGAGTCCCTGAGATACAAATATGGCACCCACCCTTCTCCCTACTGGCATTTTGGTCTAGAGTTCTCAATAAATGTTCCAGCTTATTTAAAAAAAAAAAAAAAAAAAAAGAAGTCTTCATTAATTAAAATCAATTGTGAAATGGATGACAACATTCCACAGGAAAATATCAGACTGTTTCAGAAGTGGGTAAGTATGTTTTTAACTGCAAAATCTCAGATACTGGCTGTTTTCTGTCTTGATAGAAACTGAGTCCAGTAAGTAATTCTACATCTCTGATCCGAGCTGTATGAAACTTCATTCTCTCTTCAACCCACATGGACTCAGACTTTCCATCCTATTAGGACAGAGGAGGAAAAAAAAGGGTCTGTAAATCATCCCTTCTTTTCTGAAAAACGTTTAATCAATTAGCAAGAGACATCTCAATGTTTTATAAAGACAGAAAACAGTAACTCTTGGCAAACATCTAACAGAGAGCACTGGATTATAAATGTAAGCTTGCCTGAATTTATCACTTACTGTTATTTCATCAAGTATACAGAACTTGTAGTGCACCGATGGAAGTTGGTGATAATGAGGAATGGCAGGTGAGGTCCAGCATCTATCCACCATCTCTATGATAAAACTATTTCTGAAAGCTGTGCCTGACTTGAGCAGTGACTTTTGTAATTCTTCACTAGTAAGTCACCTACACTATTTCCACGCTTTGTTTTGTGGTTCATATGGAGTGTAACTATGTGTATTCCCATCACAATGCCAAGATACCTGAACTAGGGACAAACAATGCTCTTCAGAACCATCTATGTCTTCACATTTTGAGCATGCATTTGGCATAGCACTGATCTTTCTTTTTGGGTCACTCATCTCCTAGAACCTATTAATCCTTCTCAGCTGTTGACTGAATATTTGTGCTAAAGAAATGTATTCACGATGCCAATGGTCTCAACTTATTCTGACTCTATCCTGCTAACTCTTAAATGTGTCTCTTCAAACAGGTAACTTCTATCTTCACATTTGAGGATATATACAGACAAACATAATTGTGACTACAAAGATATTGTCTTTTGTCTCAAGATGATTATAAGAGACTATTCCATTTTTACAGTCTTTAAAGTCTTTAGTGCATCACTGATATCAAAGTGAAACAAGCTCAAGCCTGACTTTGGGTATTTATGGGAACAGAATAGTCTACTTACTGCACAACTTTCACTGTTGTCTTCTCTGTGAGGTATAATGAAAGACAAGGCATCAAGAGACCCTTCACACTCCAGAGGAGTTTCAGAAGTATTTTTACAACTAGTCAGCACAATGAAGTAGTGAGTTGGAACTGGAACTTCTGAATTACTAGGTTGTCTGAAACACAAAAGATCCACTGAATTATACAGAAAGAACAAATAACAGCAAACTGCTTTATTCTGGCATATCAACCTATTTAGCCAAAAGAAAGTTTAGGCCTGGAAGGAAAATTCCATTTTACTATTTTGCAAATCAAACTTGACTTGTAAGCTGATCTAAATAACAAGGATGATGAAGAAGAACAGTAAACTGATTTATTATGTTTAAGAACTCAAAGAAGATGAGAGAGTTTAGCCCAAGACCAGAAAACTGTCTGTCATAGGATTTCAGGCTAGAACAGCCTCTTACACATTTCATCTTCAGGTGTTAGGTTAATACATTTTGAGGGTGCATTTTCTCTTTGTACTTATTGCTCATTTCTTAGCTTTACACATCTGTACCTGCTTAGGCCCACTTGACTGTCTCTCTGAACCAATATAATCTGTCAAGGGCCCACCTCCACAAGATGTTTTTCTTCATAACAAGGATCATAGTTACTTTTTGACCACTAACAAAGTAACAAAGGATTATAACATGAAAGGTCCCCACCTTTTCACCTTTTCTGGGGCATCATAGAGCCCATCAGAGTCATAATCAAACACAGGACCACTGACTATATGGACACCACTCCTGGCTGCAGCATATTCAGGTAGCAGGTATTGATGGAAGTAGTTCCATAACACTGAAACACAGTAACAAAAGTGGGAAACATAATCTCCAAGGTAAAAGCTGTTAATACAGCTCTGCAGAGCTTTCAGTACAGTATAAACAGACATGATAATCTAGAAAAATAATATACAGGTGTTTCCATTTTTAAAGGTTGCAAATGAACAGCAGCATGCACTACAGTGTTTCCCGGCATTGTGGTTTCATAGTCACCCTGAGAACAAACCTGAGGCATAGTGATGCTGCTCCCTTGTGGACTGGTTTCTTTCCTTGGAAAGCAAATCATGGAGGGCCTAGAGATGGGTAGGTGAGCAAAGACCATGCCTATCTGTTTCTTGCTCCACTATCGAGTTGTCCTGGCTAGCTTGTGCACCCATGCCTATTATTATCCTGTTTCTTTAGTGACTGAGACCCTAGATTCCTGCCTGGAAACTCCTCTGAGTTTAGAAGACATTCCTAATCTGGCAATGAATTTAACCCATATAATTATATATTGTATCTGGCTTCTCTAGAAGATATTCAGTATAAACTCCTGTTAAGGTAGGTAGGAAAATACAAAATGTCAGACATTAAGTGAAGACATTTATACTATGCTCCCGGGTAAGGAGCCAGTTGATTAGGAATCCTAATCTCACAGTGATGGGCCTTTTTCACAAGAGTAAGAATCCTACTTCAAGGAACTTCACACTGAGGTAAGAAGCACATACTTGGGGGAGGTCCTATTTACAGAGGCAGCCGAACCAGGGACCATTTGCATGGTTTGGAAGCAAGCAAAAAATCAGCAGTCTTTCTTACATTCAACTGTGCACACAAAATATGCATAGAAATAAAATACCTTTAAATGCAGGATACATTGGCACAATGTTGCTGGTAAGCAAGGCATCATAATGAGGTTTCTTTTCATCTGTCATAAAATCTGAAACAAAAACTTCATTAGTTGGATTTGTCACTTTAAACTCACATTTTTGTGCTTGTAAAGATTGGTTTAATAACATTAAGGTGGAGCTGACTTAATTTCACTTTCCAAAGCTGATGTGGGTTTAAAAGCTAACTTCAGTACATGCTGGATCCCATCCAAAATAAATAATCTTATAAGCAGTAGCAGTAATTGCACTTGTCAAATATACAAAGGACAAATTTTCATGAGATTTAAAAATATTTGAACAGACGTGTGGGGAAGGAAATAAAATTTACTTCATGAGTGTCAGACCAACTTGTTATGACTGCAGAATCTATGCACAAAAATAAGAGCTTTGCAAATTATGCTTGATGTGGATGTTTAAATAACCCACCTCTCAGTATTTTATGCAGCAAAGTCAACATAAAATCCTTCAATACAAGATCAGCAACAGTTCATGAACACAATAACCACTTGCACATCTAAGTAATTTGTAATATGTTTGAATCAAAGCTATGTTATTCAGACCCATGCTGACTACATATAGGCATACAACAGTGTATTTCAAATAGAAAATATACTTATCAAGGCAGTTTTTTCCTTAAAGAAATATCTCTAAATGATACTTTGGATAGTTAGTTCCAACTAACACCTGTCATATAAAGTGAATTTGCAATTTACTTGTCAGACTGGATGTAAGGTTTACATGATCCTTCCAGTTTCTTCTGGGAGGTGCCACTTCAGAAACCTGAGAAGTTCCAAAGCTTTCAGGAAGTACTTAATGACTTTGGATAACCCATCAGCTGCTGAAATGCCCCAAATGCTTTTCTTTCTCATATGCTGAAGTGAACTCCAAAAACACAGGAACTACTGCTTCATACTCTGATTAGTTATCAAGAACACCTATAAAAGACTAGACCTACATTACAACATTACAAATTATTTAACTGCATATGCTGTACAGTGAAGGCAATGTACTTACTTGGAGGAGAAAGGAACCCATAAGTAAGGTGAGGATGACTGTTGTAAAACAAACACGACTGGTTGTGATTAGAAGAAACACGGACATCCTTGTGCAAACAGCTGGAGACATCTTCTGTAGTGGAAACCCATTTGTCCTATTGAACAAGAAGAAAATATAATTGGTAAAATGGATAGCTGACTTACAGTATTTTTTCTCAGTGTGTGGGACTGCAGAACTCTAAATACTAAGGTACAATTGTCTTCAGTGGTGTGAAGGGGACAACTAAGATGCAAGAATTGTTCCTCTTGCCAGTGGAAAACAAACCTTCCATTCCATTTCATATAGTTTAGAAATAAAATTAACAAAACTGTAGTATTTTAGTTGAAATGAGAATAATGTCTGAGAAAAGAGAACCTAGAGGTGCCCATTAAAGACAACCTGGTCTACTGAATTCCAGATTCAGGCTAGGAATCTGATGCAGACAGATGTGGTGCTAGCCATCTCCCTACACTGGGACACTTGTTGCAGTAACTGGTTGCTTCATGCCACAAATCTCAAAATATTTAGGGTAAACAAACATTACCAGACTTCAGTTAAATGTAATTATATCAGTCATTATTTAAAACCTCTGATTCCCAGATAATCAAACTAAAAATCATCTTTTCCTGTCCTAATTCCTTTAAGCATTATGTGTCTTCTAATTTTTCTCTGAATGGGAAAGGCCAATATGGAAACAAACAAACAAATCACTTTCATTCACAGGACCAGAGCACTGCACAAACGTGTACATCTTAGCATAGGGTTTAGGACAACAAAGACCAGAGGTATCTCCATCGACCTCTTTTTTTCCCCCACAATTAGCATCATCATCTGTGAGGATTTTATCAGGGCATGAATGGCTCAAGACAGTCCAGAGATTATTATTTTAAAAGGATTTTGCCACATTAAAAACACTGCTTTAAGACCAGAAAACCCATGTTGAGACCAGACTTTAAGGACAGCACTGGAAAACTGCTATAGCAGACATATGCTGCCAAGCAGTAAGCCAGTGCAAACTCACAGGGCTTCCAAATCAATGGCAATGGGCTCCTCACTTTCAGGTGGATCTCCTCACAAAACTGCAGCTCCTATTAATATAGGAAAGCGAAGAAAATATAATCCCTGATTTTATCTCATGTGTTTTAAATTGGTTCAACTTTGTATCTCAGGAAAAAGTTCTTCAGTACAAGGGTGGTGAGACTGTGGAACAGATTACTCAGAGGGGTTGTGGATGCCCCCTCCCCGCAGGTGTTCAAGGCCAGGTTGAATGAGGCCTTGAGCAACCTGGTCTAGTTGAGAGGTGTCCCTGCCTGTGGTGGGGAGGTAGGATTAGATGATCTCTAAGGTCCCTTCCACCCTAATCCATTTTATGATTCTATGAACTTAGAAGCTGAGGACTGGAAGAAAGCCAATGTCACTCCAGTCTTCAAAAAGGGCAAGGAGGAGGACCCAGAAAACTATAAAAAGCTTAAAAAGAGAATCATAGAAGCATAGAATGTTAGAATCATAGAATGTTAGGGGTTGGAAGGGACCTAGAAAGATGATCTAGTCCAATGCTCCTGCCAGAGCAGGATCACCTAGACCAAGTCACACAGGAATGCATCCAGAAGAAGACTTGAGAGGGGATCTTATCAATGTTTATAAACATCTAAAGTGTAGGTGTAAAGAGAAAGGAGCCACTCTCTCTTCAGTGGTGCCCAGTAATAGCACAATGGGCAACAGGCACAAACTAGAACACAGGAATTTCTATCTCAACAGCAAGAAAAACTTCTTTACCGTAAGGTGGCAGAGCACTGGAACAGGCTGCCCAAACAAGTTGTGGAGTCTCCCCTTGGAGATATTCAAAACTCACCTGGATGCAACCCTGTGCAACCTGTTCTGGCAAACCTGCTTTAGGATGGGATTGGACTAGATGATGCCCAGAGGTCACTTCCAACCCCTACTGTTCTGTGATTAGTTCCCTGAGAGGTAATATCATGAGCAGATGTAAGAAGCGTTCAGGAATAACTCACATACAAGCTTTTTCCCTTTCAAGGTTGCTTCTAGCCTTTCCTTGTATACTCACATCTTTGCTAATGGTGTATGCACTCCACAGGGAGATCCTGTAGTCCTTGCTGTATCCACTCACATAGCGGGAATGGTAGAGGAGGCAGTAATTATGTCTCTTCTGCAGAACCCTGGGCCGTCCATAGGGCAAAGTAAGTTTCTCTATCTTCTTAACTGAAACAGAAATGGTGCTTGTTACATTTTAGTCAAGGTTGGTTGCTAAGCATCTTCCTCTTTTATACAGCTAAGGTTGCCCCAATTTCCAAGTCCCAACCAAACAGAGAAGTCACAGTAGTGAAACAAGTCATTACCATTTCTCTTAAAGAATAAAAAAAGCAGTAACAAAACAGAGTCATAAGGAACACATGCCCTTGCAATCATCAGCTGCAGTCAAATGTTGGCAGAAAGTTTCATTTTTAACTCCTAAGGTAGACTTCAAATAGGTTATACATCTGGCCTTGACATATTTCTTCAAAGCCAGGTTCAGCTGGGCACTCAGGCATTCACCTGAACATTAGCAGAGTCTGTTTCATTGAAACCACTTACATGCTTGGGGAAAGCACACAGTATGGTACTAACAGCATTTCTTTTTGTTGCTCTTGTGGGTGTCACAATACTGAAAGAGTTATTTTAAAAATGTTCTTGACACATTTTAACAAGATGCCCTGCCGTTAGTGGAAAAGATTCAAGAAAGCTCTATCTGCTCTTTGTGCCAGGACTAACTACACAAACAAACAGATGCCTCAAATTAGTCCTAAACAAGTAGCAAGTACTCAATCCTGCCTGTAACTGACATTTAAGTCCAGTTCTTAGTATCTGGCCACATTGGGTTTTTGCCAAACAGAGTTTATTTGAATAAGAAACAAGGTTTCATGAACACGCACAAGGCAAGGCCTCCACCGGACTATTTCTGACAGCCTGATCATCTTATTTCATCTTTTAAGGTATTAGCACCAAGGGCTACATTCCATTTTGACTTAAGGTTTTCAGTATTTCCTTATTGTCTTACCTGCCTTATGCTCAAAATAGTTTATTTTGGTTTATGAGTCATGAGCACGTCTACAGCCTTGCAAACCACAGCTCAAACACAGCATGTATATGTCCAAAGAATGGAAATAAAGCAGAAGTAAAACAAGCAACAGCTTAAGACCATGTAACAACTCAACCATGTAAAATACTCCTTATGCTTCATTAAAAGTATGCTGCCATTGTGATGTCAGTATTTGCAGGGATTTTTTTTATCAGATACTTCCTTGTACACTGCTTTTGCTTCCCATTCTAGAATGCTCACTACTTCAGTGCCAGAAAACTCAAAAATATCAGATAATACATGTGCCATAAAGAAACATCTATAAGGATACACATTTATCAGAGATCAAATGGTCCAGTAGCACTGTACTTTAAAACCTCAGAACTATAGTCCCAGCAAATATTTCAAAGAATTTTTACCTCATACACTTGAGAGTTTTTCAGAAGTTTAGATATCAAACATATTATATTTTTACTAATTCTTACATTTTTGTTATTATATTTTTAATAATTCTTACATTTTTGTTATGGTTTTTATATTACTATACACAGTGCTTACCTTCCGTCTCAGTGAAATTTAAACGCTGATGAAAATCCCTTACTGGCAAACCCTATAATTATAAAGCAAAATCAGTGAGATTCTACTAGGTGTTCTACAAAGCAGAAGCCACTGCTACACTTAAAGTACTGAATGTAACATCTGCTTTGCAAGTTACCTCTACACAGGACTCACTAATATCTACTGGGCAGGGGTTATGGAGAATTTGCAGCAACAAATTGGTTTTGCCACAAGCAAATCTACAGCCTTGAAAACCACAACCCAAACACACAACATTCACAAAAGGGAAATTTCACCATAAGTGAAGAAAGCAAGAATTGAATGCTATCCTCATCAAAGCTTACTTCTATGGCATCTTTCAGTCTCTTCAGAGCTGAGTGTGACGTTACACAAGCAAACTGCAAAAATTAATATATGAATACAGGCTAGTACCCACTAATCCCAGGTAAGATTTTCCTTTGAATATCAGAGGACTGCAAAACTATCAAGTAAGGATTAACACTGGAGAATCCATAGTTTCACTCTGAATGCAACAGCCATGTCTGCCTTCACAGCTTTAACCTTTTCAGTACTTACCCCTGTCCTGCAAGAGCAGCCTAAGCTCACTGAAAAGATTCTTTGTCCCATGACAGAGCATTCAGAAGGATGGCTTGTTTCTTTGGGATGGTGGGGTGTGTAAACAGGGTTCTTTAAAAGGTGGTTTAGGCGTCCATGAGTTCCATTGTTTGGGGCTGGTTTCAAATCAAGCAAATCTATGAAAGAATTCAAGTGATAGTAACTGGATAAGACTGTAAAACACTGCTGCTTGTATGGGTGAGTCTATAAAGCTCCACTGCTTGTAAGTAATACAACCCCTCTAAAAAGAACCACTCATTATCTTAGCTAGGGCTCAGGGGGTCTCCTTGTAACAGTGGGATAGAACAACCACAAAAGTGACAGTGACTTATATTGAGGGGAAGTGAACTTGCAGCATCCATGCTTGCAGTGAGGGATAGAATGGGAATCCAAAACATATTAAGCTAGTGACTCTATTCCCTACAGCTTTAATGTTATAAGTTTTGAGGGGTTTCTGTTTTGGTTATTGTTTGTTTATTTGGTTGGGGTGTTTGTTGGGTTTTGGGTTTTGGTTTTTGTTGTTGTTGTTTTTTAATTATTATGTTAATAAACATCACTAAAGTGCAAAGCCATAAAAGAAACTAGACAAAACACAGGTTTGAGCTTGTCACGTACGTTTAAAATGTTAAGCTTCAAAATTCTCACCAGTCTAACCACAAAAACATCTCTACTCCACAAACGCCTACATCTCTTCCATTAGAGTAACTCAAACAACTAAAAGCTGTCTACCATTAATGCTCAGAGACACTTCAGATATCTTCAAAACACTGAACAGCTCAAGCCCTATTCCCAGTTTAATCCTCACTAGCAGATACAGGTTTGTTGTCCCGCCACTTAACTCATAATGCATCTATGACATGTTTTCAAAGCCCAGGAGGTGATAAGATCCATTTGTATCCAATAGCTTGCTGTCTAGATCACTAACTTTAATGAGGCATTATTAGAAGAGTTACAATGTTCAATAGATATATTTTACTGAACAAAGGTGAATCCCAGCAATTGTACTTACCACACATTAAATTATATACTTCAATGTTTTCAAATGGATCAACTTGAGTATGATACTTGAATCCTGGTCCAAACCCAATAAAGATAGCCTAGGATTAACAGAGAAGAGTAAAGTGGAACTCTGTTTAAGACAAAATGAAATGGAAAACATCTCCATATTCAGAGGTCTTCCAAGAACTTTCCCAACATTGCAAGGATTAAGTCAAAAGCATGCTTTTCCTTAAAAAAAAAAAAAAAATTTTAAAAAAAGTATAAGATTATGAAGCAGTAAAACACTGTTAGGAAACCAGATTCTGTCTCATAGTCACCTTCATCCATTTATGAAGTCCTTTGCTCTTCTCTGCTTTTGAAGAAATTGAATTAATTTTCTTAAAAATTTAAAGATATTTACTGGAAATGTTGAGACAAAATGAGGAAGAACTTATTTTCTGTAAGAGTTGTAGAGCATTGGAATAGACTCTTCAGAGAGATTGTGGAGTCTCCTTCTCTGGAGACTTTCAAGACCTGTCTGGATGCATTTTTGTATGATCTGTCCTAGTTTTGGGTTGGACTCTATGGTCTTTGGAGGTCCCTTCCAACCCCTACACCATTCTGTAAAAATTACCATCACATTCCACGCTTTGTAAATAATTTGGAAGCCTTTAACTTAAGGCTATAAAAGCATCTGTTGGTAGCAATATTTTAAATGGTTTAAGCAATGGCAAGATCCTGGGCTTCTATGCCTGGTTTGCAGCTGGTTTTAATTCTTGCACCACTTCCTGAGCTCTACTGGCAAGAGCTGTTTTGTAGCCGTACCATGAACCTAATCCAGGAACACAGCCAGCTCAGAAACACTCATTTTCCTGCTGGCTTTTTTCCTTCTGGTTCAGTTCCCTGACCTACTTAACACTGCAGCCATGCAAGCTTACACTAGCAGAGAGTAGGGTTTGCTGCAGGAACAAGAATAAGGAGGCAAGGGCAGCAAATGCTTAAACTCAACTGCTGCCAAAAAGAATGGTTTTAAACTTATCCTAAGATATTCAGCTAATTGTTCATTAAGTGAAACAGATTGCCCCCATCTATGGTATCAAGATACTGAATAAGTGATGGATGCTTCACACTCTATGACATCTTCCTAAGTAAGATCCCAAAGTTCTTTGCAAATAATGTGATCACCTCAGATTTCATGGCTGTGTGGCAAAAATGGAGGCTAAAACCTAAACTCTAACTTCATTTTTTTTAATATATGATGCAGGCTTCATTTTTCTAAGATAATGCAGGCTGCCATTCTGCAACTGTTGATACTAACTGCAGGCTAATAATTCATTCAACAAGCCTAATTTGAACCAGATGGAGCATGAAAATGCTACCTCCCTTCTACTGAACGAGATAATTACAGAGTATGAAATTTATGCTGCTATAATATGTTATCCACAAAAGTATAACTGGTATCTGTTTTAAGATATATCAGGGATGCTATGAGCTGACAGTCCCCAGTCCAGCAAAACCTTTGAATGGAGTCAATCTACTGAAAAAAAATGTACACAATAAAACTGCAGCAGAAAGAGTGTATACTATGCTGACATTTGGCATCACTTGGCCTTGCTTGTTGTAACCAATCACTAGGCACCCTATCAGCAGGTTTTCCATTGTCAAATTGTTGTAGAAGAGTAGACCTAGAAAGGTAAACTCATACCAAATGAACACAGACTTTGCCTACAGTTTTTTAAAAAAACAAAACAAAGCAGCTTGGTGCCAACACTATGTAATGTTCTAATGTAGAGATGGAAACTAAGGTTTTTTAATTTTTTAAGTTTGTTTGTTTTTTTAATTTAAGAGAAATATTTTTTTTAATACAGGTTTCTCTCTATAGATATTTTACACATGTTCACTATAATAGTATCAAGTACCTCATTATTGTTAGTGGATTTTAGCCTGAAATAGCTTTTTGGTATTAAGAGTATTGCTTTTGATGTTATTGATATCAGAAACTAAAGCAGAGGATGGGTTAAGTGGCTTCCTCAAATTAGATGGAGCTGACTATGGATCTAGTTTCATGTTTCTCTATGATCCCTTCCCATTTCTCATTAAAAAGAATTTCAGAACTCTCCTTATTTGAAAGATGACTGACATGCTCTCTCCTGAACAGACTACCTCAAAACAGTGATTCATAATCTATCATGCCACAGTAGAATTACAGAGTTAAGAGACTATTTAATCAGCTTTTGCAAAAGACAGAATCTTAATTGATTATGTTATTTCTGAAAGATGCTTGTCTGACTAGTTGTTAGGTGATTCCTGTGGTGAATGTTCCACACACTTCCAGGGCAAACTGTTGCACTCATTAATCATTTTGTAACTAACTAACTAACTAACTAACTAAAAAAATAAATAAATAAATAAATAAATAAATAAATTTTTCTAATACCCAAAACAATTCTTCTTTATTGCAGTTTAAGCCTGTTGCTTCTGTTCTTAGACAACCCAGAACACAAAGAATGGACTAGCCTTACAGACCAGGGGACTGGTTGGCTAGGCTACAACTTTGTAAGAGCCTGGGTGATGTAGGGGACAGCAAGCCAAACATGAGCCAGCAGCACTCCCTGGCAGCAAAGGCAGCCAACAGCATCCCATGATGTACAAACAGAAGCTCAGCCAGTAGGTAGAGGGAAGGGACCATCCCTCTACTCGGCATTAATTTAGGCCACAGAGGGATACTGCACCTCCAGCATAAGAATAACATCACTAAACAAACTGCAAATTCAGAGTCCCCAAGAAGGATGAGGGCTGCAGCTCTTGTCCTGTGAAGGGGTAAGGAACTTGTTGAGCATGGGTAAGAGACAGAGTGCTTTGGGTGGACCTAACAGCAGTCCCCCAGTACCTTACAATAAGGTCATCAAGGAGACTGAGCCCTGTTCTTCAGTGCTGCACAGCAGGAGTCAGAGAGACCAACAGAAATAAAATGAAACAAGAAAGCTTCTGGCTGGCTGTAACTAAACACATTTACAGCAAGAGGACAGTCAGGCAGTGGAGCAGGTGGGGTAGGTTGTGGAGCTTCTGCCCTTGGCAGTTTTGAAGATATACCTTCATAAAACCTTAAGTAATCTGGTCGAATCTTGCAGCTGACTCTATTTTGAGTTGGAGATCAGACCAGAGACAACTTGAGGCCCCTTCCAATCTGAATTCTCTTAAGATCTACAATTAGACAAGTTTTCTCTTTTCCTGTTTTTAATGTTACAATAAGACAACTGGGCACAACTTTGTACTTTTACCAGCACCACGAAATCTCATGGGTAAGTCCTCTTGGTTTTTTGCCCAACTCTTAAAAAAGGTTAATCATACCCTATGATGGTTACCTCACATATGACAAAAGCAATCCTAAAGATACCTGATTTCTTTAATTGCATATGGAATGATGACACAGATTAATAAAAAAAAAAGAAATCTCAAAACTTCACAAACACAATATTCAGACACAGAAGGAACAAGAAATAAGAGCTAGGTTAAGTCTCACCTGCATACTGGGGAAACGATTGTCTGAGCCATGGAATCCACCTGTGCAGCTTTTAATCTCAAGTGGTTTCCTATTAAAAAAATAATCAGCTTTTATAACTCATACTTTACAAGTCTTATCAATATAAACTACATTCAGTGATGCATTGTTATTATAGCAGATGCCATTGTTCTGAGAGTTGCAAATTCACTGGTCAAAACATCTAGTTGAGGAAGTCCTTGCTTACTGCAGGGCAGTTGGACAGGGTGACTTTTAGAGGTCCTTTCCAACCCAAGGCATTCTAGGAGTCTATGATAACACATAAGGTATTTAACAATTTTAAGCCTAGTAAATTCAGTGAATGCCAGTGGATTGCTAATAAGACTGATTCATGTATTTACATCATGCTTGGCTTTCAGGAATCTTGAAATATGTAAAGCAGGGCAAGATACATTTAAGTATCTGACAAAGGGGACCTTAGTTTCTAACATTTGTGTGATCAATCCTGTCACTACCTGCATAGCCAGCAAGAAGGTAGTTACAGATGACAGTTTAGAATTGAGCCCCCTCAGGCCAGAAAAAAATTAGAGAAAAGCATGCACTGTTCCTTTGCAATGTCCATTTGTTATGACAAATTGTAACACCATGGTCCAAAAACTATCACTGAATCCTAGGCATTTGAAAGAGAAAAGAAAACAAGAAAATACTTGCTGTATAAACAAGTATTGAAAACTAACTTACCTAGCAAGTTGCCACTGGGAGTCTAAATAAAAGTGCAATGGTTCAATCCGGTCATTATAGGAATAATGGAAACGCTTGGGTAGCAGCTGTTTCATGTAAGCTTTGAAAGGCTGATTTGGTTCTATGCACTGAAATGTTTAAATTGAAATATAAAATGTACATTTCACCAAACTTTTGCTTATATCAAACACAGTTTTTATAAAGCATTTCAATTGTTAAAGGGTCTGCACCAACTTTCACTAAGGGCAATGGCATTCCATCAGGTTTGGAGTCATATGGTCTGAGACAAAAAAAAAATTAACTATCTAAATGAAAAACATTGACTAGTTGTGCATTAAATAGTTATTAGAATAATATTTTTATTATATTATGAACATAACTCTTTCTTACAGTCTACTATTATAGAGGATCAAACAGTAATGCATAGAAAATCTTATGCTTGTCCAGAAAATGGAGCTCAGCTTTAACACTGATTTGGCCCTCAGCCATCATAGTCCAGTTGCACAAGTTCATCAGTTTGAAGAGAAACGTGATACAGTTAGTTAAAAGAGTTAATGGACAAGAAATTAGTTAATGGACAATGACAAACAGTTGTGTTACACCTTACTTGACTTTGACCTTCCCTACCACTGCATGGAACTACTTGTGTTGGTGTTGTTAACTGAGCAGCGTAGGAAAGGTCACTGATTTGAGGTGCAAATGCTATGTAAGTAGCCCAGCAAACAGCTGAGGCTATAAAACACCTGTAAATTACATTAGAAATTAAGCTAAAACAACAGATAAGACTACACTTACTGTGAGGTTTCTGATAATGCCTTCATAATTAACTGGAAGAATCATATGTAAGAATTAGTCACCTAAGTTAAAAAAAAAAATCAATGTAAAATGAAAGCATTCCTATCACATAGTAAAATTAGCTTAGCTTCAAAAAAAATCTGGAAATTACTTTTCCAGAATAAAAGCCCCATGGAATGAAACAATTACTAAACTGTCAAGATATTGTTTTTATGAAATTTTAGTTCAGTATCTCCTCTGGTTGCTTATCTAAAGCTTTAAAATTAGCCACAGTTAGGGAAATAATCCCAGAAGTGTCCACAAAAGAGACAACTAAATACTATGCTAATCCAGATGGATTTTTTTCTAATTCCTAATAAAATCCTAAGGAAAAAGAAACAGATTCAACTATCAGGACAGTGGTTTTATCTGATATGCATCCTTGGAAAGATAGCCAAGTGCAAGCTGGATAAGATCCAGATGTTTTGACCCAGGCCAAAAGGAACCATTACATCATTTAGTTTGACATTTTGTAGAATACAGGCCCACTACATTTCACAGTTAACCCATCCTGAGCCCGATATCCAATGCTTGACTGAAGCACCTAAAGAATTACATTGTCAAGGGACTCAA
Organism: Ceyx melanurus; assembly: GCA_024611195.1. Lineage (NCBI taxonomy): Eukaryota > Metazoa > Chordata > Aves > Coraciiformes > Alcedinidae > Ceyx > Ceyx melanurus. The sequence continues at coordinate 28,928 of JANHGL010006403.1, forward strand.
CTCCTACCCAGAACACACAGTGCTACAAAGACAGCTATGCTACTTCAGGAAAGTAGGGCATGTGGCAGAAGCAGGAGATACTCTGCTTTTTCTTCCTCCTAAGCTTGTTTCTTCAGGGAGAACCTGGAACTGCATTTTACTCCCACATTAAAACAGTTTAGAATAGCATCAAGCAATTAAGTAAATAGGTCTTAGTCCCTGGGGTCGAGACCTACAAGTTTTAAAGGGAATGGAGAACAGTAGTCCAGATAGAGAAAAAACCCCTAAGAAACATGAAGGAAATGCCCGCATTCATCAAAAATTACCAAAAAATGAAGGCATTAAATGTTTACCTAAAATGAGACTTCACAATGAATGAAAGTTTAAAATTTGTAAGCATTCACTGGTTTATACTGTTTTATTTTCTTATTTATGTTTATTTTCAGTTTAATAAAAAAACTGGTCTAAGGGCCTGACAGGAGTTAATGACTAGGAAATATAATACTCATAAAATAATATGTAAAATATACTAACAATCCTTTAAACAGAACTAGAGCACATTTACACATATCCTGGTAAATCAAAAAATGAGACATGAGAGGGATCTTTTCTGGTCTCTCTTGAGAACCAAAGGTCTGATTCAAAGAAACACCATTCACAAGACAAGAGAGCATTTGCAGAGGGTCACTGAAGCAGCCTGCAAAAGCAATCTGTAAGATTCAAACACACCTTCAGACCTGTAAAGTCAAGTGGTCTTTAAAAAATACAGATGGATTATGTAGTATTTCCTCTTCATCATTATCCAGGTTGTCCCTAATTGACCTGCACTTGGATTTACCAATAAAATATGAGGATCCTTAGTTTGTATTCATACAGTAAAAAAGCATATAGTCAAATAACAAAAATTAGTTTAGCAATTACATACAAGAGAAATACTCATCTGGAAGATTATTAGGTCTTAGGCGAGCTGCAGGACCAGGTACTAGTATGAAATCTTGAACATCATCCAGATAGCTGCTTAGATACGCTGTTTTTCTGCAGCTCCCTGCTTCCATCCCTGCAAAAATAATAAGTTTTATTTAAAAACAGGAATATCAATGTAATGCAGCCTGTCTGAGGAGACATGTAACTTCAGTTGTAGAAGTCAGAACTGCAACTTTTTGGGTCTTTTTATCAGCAACACCAAGACATCAAGGAGACCACAATACTCATGTATGGAAGAAACAAAACATTATAAGCAGATACAAACAACCAGACATTTCCTTCACTGAGAAAGACACTACAATTGAATTAATAGACACATTTTCTTCTCTTAAGGGAAAGAAATCTTATAAGCCTAAAAAAAGTAGTAATGGTCAGACCAAATACTAATTTAGCCCATATCCTACCTAACAGTATTCAGTAACACATCTAGGGAAATATGCAATAAGAACAGCAATTACAGGCTAATCTTCCTTCCAGTGTTCCTTATCAATTTCCAGAAGTCAAAGTGACTTTGAGTTGCATATTGCATTTGAACTCTTCTTGACAGGCTTACCCTCCATTAATTTTGTAAATATTTTTTAAACCTTTATAGATTTTGGCTTAGATCATTCATGTGTCAAGTTCTTCAGGTCAATTTTGTGCTGCATGGAAGTGTGCTTACATTTTGTTTGTCAATAAAAGAATCAGAAAAAAGCGTATTGGTATAATATGTAATTTACTATAGATATAATTCCATAAATATAGATAAATGATTACAGAAATAAAGTTTCGTATTCACAGCCTTCTAATAATGGATAAGGAAGCTGATAAGTTAAAGGGAGACTGGTTTTCATTTTCATTTCTTCAGCAATTTGCCAAGTATTGATGTGCAGTGCAGTTAAAAGACAGGAAATAAATAAATAAATATTTTTTTTTTACAATTCACATTGATTCTGCTTCTTTTATTGTCTGGTAATAATCACAAGAGAAATTAGAAATACAATAAAATTATTTGACTCCTCCCTATGTTGTCCACTTCTTCCCCCTCATAGAATAGTCTCATTCTCACCTACACTGATTACCTCTTTTACACCATCCTGATAATATAAAACATAATTTCTAGGTAGTAGCTGCTTTGTTAATCTTGCCAGAAACAAAAACTCAGAATATTACGTTATAAAAACAGCTCTTCAGAATTATGATATTTTTAATAAAATTGAATTTACCATGATCTGATATAAAAATAATGTTCAGGCATTTATGCAGGTTCATTTGCTTGAGACCATCCATCAGCATCCCTATTATGTTGTCCACTCTCTGCAATGCCATAATGACCTGAGGACAAAAATAGAAATGTAAAGTAGGTGCTAATTAATTACATTTCTAAATATATGGGAGAGAGAATAAATTTAAACTGTAACAGTATATGCTATTAAAGAATAAGGAGTTCTTCTTACAGACCATTCAAAGCTAGATGCAGTCCAGACATAAAAGAAAGACACAGGGGACTTAAAACTGTGCAGTAACTGCCAAAGTCATGACAGGAAGAACATACAGTGAACACTAAAAGGAGGAATTGTGAAAACAGGAGATCTACAGCATTCTCAATACCCCAATAAACATGCTTCTTACCTGTTCCTGCTTCTCTCAGTTGTAAAACCTTTAGATGTCTAGTCTTTATGTCTACTGACAATGGACTCAAATGGCACACCTTATACTGCTCACTAAAAATGGCAGCCTGCACTGCTCAGGGCTGTCTCCATCTACAGAAGACTGGCTATACCTACACTACAAAGCTCTCAGTCCCATTTTCTTTGGGCCCCACACTATACTAAGCTACAAATTTTTAGGTGTTCTTTCAGTTAAGACTTAAAAAAAAATCAAAACCAACCAACCAAAAAAAAAAAACAACCCAACAAAAAAACAACCCAACAAAAAAACAACCCAACCACAAAACAAACCCCCACAACCCAGATTGTAGCCAGTGAGAGTGGTTTTAAAGTATTAAATTGATTCTTGTTGTATTACCAGGGGCACAACTGAGGACAACAAGGAATGCCTAAGGGTAAAGATTGGAATTGTTGATGGGTAAATACCTGAAGAAAATACCAGAAAAGAATAGAGGAAGCCAAGCCTGCAGCATTGTTTCTCAAAATCACTGTTGGGAGAGACCCTGGAGCAAACTGTGCTTGCAATTTTGACTGGATCTTAATCTCAGAGCAAATTAGTTTAAAGGAACTGAAAAAAACAAACTACCAGTCTAGCCCTAGTCGTGACAAGGTTTCTGGCATTCAAGCTCACTTGTGTAGGTAAAACCATTAGGGATACTTTATAATACTTGCAAAGTAAACAAAACAAAACAAAAAAGTATTTTTAATTAAATTATTCTGTTACCTCATTGAACTACTTGTATGAACTGCCTTGCTTTGTGTGAAACAAAGATGAGATGCCCTTGGGAAGACTATGTACCTCAGGGTCTTTCTCTGCAGAGCATTCATAACATGCAGAACTTTAGATCTGCTTTAGATCCAAAGAAAAGCATAATGAATTTAATCACATTTCCTGTACTGCAGTTCCAGTTAGTGGTCTGCTACTTCACTGGGCACTTACATTCATCTTATAGTTCCTTACAGGAACAGTAACTGCTCACACCTCAGAGTAATTGGCAAGAACTGTTTATTGTTGTCCCTGCTGAGTAATACCTAGTTATGATGCCCAGACTTCCTACCATTTAAGGTGGAAGAATTTTACAATGTTCCTGCATATCCAAGATCTCTTTTCTTGTCACTTGTGCTTTAGTCTGTTAACATGTAAAACCATTTAGTACTTTTGAAAACAGTAGCAGTCCCAGAGACTTGCTATATTTTTTTGTATATATTTATGCAATAGGCACACCACAGACCGAACTTCTATCACCCTCTTCCCCAGAAGGCATAAAATGTATCTACACTGATATAAGGCCAGTATTCAGCTAATCTTTGCACAGAAACTGGAGGAAAATGAATTACTATTATAACATGATTACTTGACCACAAAAACTTGGACCATTGCTATAAAAATCTCTGCTCTTATTACACTGAAAATATACAAACTTTCTGTTCCCCTCCCTGCTCGGCTAAAATAAACATAAAGAACTAGTAGGAGCAAGATAAAACAACATACAAGACATACCTGAACATGCTTCTGCAAATTAAAAGTTGTTGAAATGAAGATAAAAAAATATACTAAATAGGCAGTTTATTACATGCTATATATCAATTATATGTGAATTATGGATAGGCTATTAATTATTTTTTATCTTAATAAGCATACTGAACATGGTCTTGGTTAATGTCACATGAATTATAGAATTTTATTTATAGTCAGAGCAAAGCTTCAAATTAAAAAGAAATAAACTAAATAAAGAAACTTCAAAACTACTTACTCCACTGCTTACTGGTCCAAACTGATGGCCTGAGGAATCTGGTTCTTCTAAATACAGAGTGTAAAAGTGTGGTCTATATCAAACAGTACCAAAAATTTAATATTTTACATACAAGCAGAGACAGTTTGAAGAGATATTTCAACAATGAACACCAAATATTGGAAACAACACTGTCATACAGAGGAAGGACACAATAAATAATAATATAATAAACATTTAAAAATAAGGTTTCAGCCACAGAAACAGGCTTAAATTAAATAATATTTTAGCATTGTTAGAATAACACGTAAGATACTGTTTAAAACAGAAATAATATTTACAAAGTAATTCATTGCAACATAATTGGAACAGGAACTTGCAATTGTATACCTACCTTTCATCTTCAGGCAGCTGTAGCCAGCGAAGAACAGTTACCACCCTTTCTTCAAAGGGGATTGAGCTGTATCAGAGCAATAGAAGATCAACCAACAATGTTTTGTTGTTTTGGGTTTTTTGGGGTTTTTTTTGTTGTTGTTTTTTTTCCCAAGAGCTAAAAAATTTTAGTTGCATTTTACAAACTCAATGTACTTTATCAGATAAAATGAAATTTAACTGGATGCCATTAATGACTACTTAGTAGTATGAAAGTTTATCTGTGCTAATTGCCTACAGGAGTTAATGACCTGATCTAAAGCTCTTTTGAATCATTGATTGCAATGTAATTAGAGTTCCCAATATTGCTTGTGTTTATTATACAAATAATAATTTACTTCAACATACAAAATCACAAGCAGATTTTAATTCCTTCATTATGTTTTAAAAATGTTTTGGTTTGTGAATGTTTCAGAATTTTAATGTTTAAACAGTTTGAACACAAGTTCTCATAATATGCCATAAAGTAGATACCCTATATCAAGTACTGAAGCAGACCAACAATAAGGATATTGCCATGTAACAACATGAGGAATCCACAAAGTTAGTAATTCAGCTACTTAACAGGTCAAGTAAGAATATACAAGTTCCTAGAGAAAAAAAAAAAATGTAGCTAGTAAGTCAAGAATCAGAATTTTAATGCTATATGGAGGAGGTAGGAAGACAAACTGATCCTAGGAAAACAGAAATTATAAGCCTGATTTATGGGTTGTGATTTGAGATTATTAAATAGTGAACAAAATTATGCAGAATTTTAATTACACAGAAATTTTTTAATTTCATGGAAAACCAATCATTGACTAAAATATGACTGACTTAATGTGAAATATTTTCAAACTTTGCAATGAAAATAATTTTAGATATGAACAATTAACCATGGTCAAGAGTAAAACTTTAGTTTCCACACCAAGACCTGATCCATTCAATGTATAAGAGGTTTGGATTTAATGATTCTAAACAAACGCACAAAAAGGTTTTATAAACAGAAAAGCACTAAAGTTTCAAAATGGGTTGTTCTTAAAGCTGATTTTTCCACATCTTTCCTGTAAAACAGTACTGAGGAATGAAAAATTATTAGAAAAAGGATCTACATTACACTGAAACAATTGGATTTTATTTTTTTTTTCATGTAGGAAACTCAATTTACACTTTCTCTGGCACTTGTCCCAAGTAAAATATTCATCTAAGACACAGGAATTTACATACCTATTGTATTTTTCATACAGGTTTGGAAAGGTTCCATTAACTGCTACATCTGACCCAGGCCAAAAGAACGTAGCCGCTTTTAGACCTTGGAACATAGCTGTTAGCCAAATCTGCAGGAGAACATCACCATCATTAGTGCAGCTCACAGAATTGGCTGACAGTAACTGCCACATCCACTAGTTCTGTAACTTCTCACAAGATCAAAAGCTTAAAAATGTCTGTGAAGCACTCCAGACAATCTAGCATGTCATCACATTTTTCAGCCCAGATACACCTTCCAGCCTGATCCCTTATGGAATTTGGAAACACTTGCATCCCTTCTGTTGTTACACCAGGGGGAGCCAGGACAGAAGGAGGAGCCATTAGCTCCCATGAATGGAGCAGTAAAGTAATGGTAGAACCATGGCTGAACACCACAAAGGGGAAATGTCTCAAGAACAGAGAAGCAAGAAGGGATGGGAATGTTCTGAGGACCTATGCCACACATACTGTGAGATATGGGAGCAAGACTCATACAACATCTTGTTCTTATTGACCCACAAAGTCTACACTTCCTCACTTTCTGTTTAGTCTTGAGAAGACTGAGAGGGGACCTTATTAATGTCTACAGATATCTGAAGGGTGGGTATCAAATAGAAGGAGCCAACATCTTCTCTGTAGCACCCAGAATAAGCATGAGGAACAATGGGTATAAACTGGATCACAGAAGGTTACACCTCAACATGAGAAGGAACTTCTTTACTGTGAGGGTGATTGAGCCTGCAATAGGCTGTCCAGAGAGGTTGTAGAGTCACTTTCTCTAGAGACTTTTAAAACTGGATCTGGATGTGTTCTGTGTGACATGCCATGGGTGATCCTGATTTTGGCAGGGGCATTGGATTTGATGATTTCTAGAGGTCCCTTCCAATAATATTCATGATTCTATGATTCAAACAAAAAACCCCCATAATAAACCACTTTTTTTAAAAAATCAAATTGGTCCTCCCCACATTACTATATAGTCAAATCTATTCCCTTGCTATTATTCTGGCTAGCTCACCCTACCTTTCCCATGCCACATCATTTTGATGGCAGTTGCACATCTGCTGAATGATTGAACTGAGACACTGTTCTTTAAAAATACATCTTTAGACTTCATAGTAATTGTGTAAAATTTTCTTAGTGCTTATTACTAAAACTAACTAGACTGTCATTTTCCTCAGAGAAATTAATTAACTGCAATACCAATTTATATTAAAAACAGAACAAAATCTGGTATTATTTTAAGACATTTTTTTTTCACTTAGAGAAAATTCCATTGAAGTTCAACAAAGTATGTTTCTTTTTTTTTCATTTGTCATTTTGCAGATCTAGTATGGGCATTCCTAATCATGCTGAGTAATGCTTCTTGGCTGACTTAGAAGTACTCTCTGTTCTCTTTCAACATCAGAAATCATGAAAGTGATATTAAGTAACAACAACAGACTGATGTATATTCCCAGCAGTGTATTACACTTACCGGCTGTCCTTGGTACCACTGCGGATTAAATTTCTCTTCACTTCGGAGGGTGAAGGATGCATTTCTTTTGGGGTCATACATCTTGTTATCAATTATACCATGAGATTCAGGATACAGCCCCTGTAATTGAAAGTACATCTTATCGCAATGTTATAAAGAAAAATAACTTTCTGACTACACAAACAGATATCTATTAGACAAATATGCCCAGTGAATAATCTATAAGTGACTTCTCCATCAGAACCTCACAATCCAAACTTAACAGCATCCTCTACTGTTGCTAGCAAACTCTACCTTCCAATTCTTAATTGCTTCTAAGTGAAAAGCAATTAAAAACTACAGGATCAAACAGTAAGACACAACCTCAGTTCATACTTCCTGCAACTTTAGCACCAATGACAAAGCAATTAACTATGCTGGACCCCCAACACAGAATCACAGAATCACAGAATGTAAGGGGCTGGAAGGGACCTCGAAAGATCATCCAGTCCATCCCCCATGCCAGAGCAGGATCACCTAGACCAAGTCACACAGGAATGTGTTCAGGTGAGTTTTTAACATCTCCAGAGAGGGTGATTCCACAACCTCGTGGGCAGCCTCTTCCAGAGCTCTGTCACCCTCACTGTGAAAAAGTTTTCCTTTGTGTTGACCCTAAACCTTTTGTCCTCCAACTTACTCCCATAGCCTCTTGTGCTGTCATTGGATGACACTGAGAAAAGTCTGGCTCCATCCTCCCTACACTGACCTTTAACATATTTATAGACATTGAAGATGTCACCCCTCAGTCTCCACTTCTCCAGGCTAAAGAGCCCCAGCTCTCTCAGCCTCTCCTCATAAGGGAGATGCTCCACTCCCTAAGTCAACTTGGTGACCCTGCGCTGGACTCTCTCCAGTAGTTCTCTGTCTTTCCTGAACTGGGGTGCCCAGAACTGGCCACAGTATTCCAGGTGGGGTCTCACCAGTGCAGAGTAGAGGGGGAGAAGAACCTCCCTTGACCTGCTGGCCACACTCCTCCTAATTCATCCCAGGATGCCATTGGTCCTCCTGGCCGCAAGGGCACATTGTTGGCTCATGGTCATCCCCCTGTCCACCAGGACCCCCAGGTCTCTTTCTCCAGATCTGCTCTCCAATAGATCAGCTCCCAGCCTGTACTGATACATGGGGTTGTTCCTCCCCAAATGAGGACCTGTAAAATCATGTGACCTTTCACCTCTATGGGAATTCTTGGAGCTAGTCTTGGAAGTATTGGATTACTAAATCTGATTAGATCTGACCACTCAACTGTAGGGCTATATAATGACTGTTAATCTAAAGAGTATAATGTATACATTTTCATATTCTGAAAGGAAATCCCATTATTTTGATAATCCATGAAAGAAATATACTATTGCATTTGTGAAAACATGATACCAAACAGTCTTTTCAGCAGTGAATACATTTAAAATACAGGAATTCTTACTGTAACGATGGAGTAATGATTGGGAAAGGTTTTTGAAGGATACACTGGTCTCATACTGGAAGTGTATGTTCCACATTTTTCTACAGTGAGGAAGAAAGAAAATCAGCAAAATTACAGAAATAAAAATAAACTTGTAAGTTTCTCTCATGAAGACACATACCTACTAAAAAATAGAACAGAAGATATTTGCAGAAAGTTTTAATTCTCCTAAATTCTAGAGTTAATATTTCATTTTTCTTCACATGCTCATTTATAAAATAAATATATTCCTAATGACTGAGTTCAGTGGTCACATGAGCAAAACCTAGAGTCTTTATGAAAAGCATGCATATGTGAGAATGAATAATCAAAGAAATTGCACCCTCCAAAATTGCGCTGGTGTGTGGTAATTGAAGTCTGCAGCCTGGAACAACTAGTTACTTAATCCTGGGTGCTTCCAGAGATGAAGTACCTGCAAGCACAGTGGTGTCTTGCTCTCCCAAGCAACTGTTTGCTTGTTTGCTTTTGGATGGTTGGGATTTTTTGTTAATTTCATTTTTCAAGTAAGAGAAAAATACACTTAAAAATACATTTATATGTCCAAAATCCTAGGAGTCTTTCCATAAGAGTTGTCAATCTTTCTATTTTTTTTTTTTTACTTAGTTAATGTAATTTAAGACAAAAGAATTTATTTTAAAATTATGACAGCATGGAAGTATGTAACACATATTATGGCTATGCCTGGGTTCACTAAAAAAACCTCAGCTCCACACTGAATTGTCCACCTTTCAACAAGTGACTGAGAGTAAGTCTAGAATAAAACTTGCTAAAAGTGAATTATATTGTCTTATCTGCATCTACTCCAACATATTTATCCAAGGAGACATTAGACATTCTTTGTAGGCATGGCCAAATGAGCAGGACTAGATAAGGGGAACATTTTTTTTAATCTAACGGAATATTGCACTTGTCATAAAATATTTTAAAGAGAAAAATCCAGGAATTTAGTATTGTTCTAAGTTACTTAATACAAAGAACTGTCCACTGCTTTGTAAATGTTGTCATTCATAAATTGTGCCCTTTTTGAACATGTATTAGTCCTGTAGATGGGCAAGTATGAACCTCAAAAGGATTCAATACAAATTTTCAGCAACAGTCAATGTATTCATTATTGTTACATGTCTACCACAGAGGAATGGATTTCATTACCCTTTCCTGCACAGTAAAATACTGTAGCAGTATTTACACACCTATATATAAGTTTACAGAACAATTGCTTCCTCCACTTTCAGTGCCCAAGCACATGGGACATGCAGCACATAAAGATATGAAGTCACAGGACCACAGTGTCATATGATATACACCTTAGTGACATGATTTTTCATTTGTGAGACTATTTTTCTGTTACTGAAAAGAAAATAAAATTGCTTTATCTGAGCTTTTCACCCACCATTTTACTATGGGGAAAATAAAGCATAGAAAGAAAGGGTTTGCAGCAAGAAAAATATTAAAATCCTGCACCATATTGTATTACAAGGCATTTCCTTATTTTGTCTAAAACATGTATTATTACACATTCTGGCTTTAGAATCCTTTAAAAAAAATTTTGACCATAAAAAAATTTATCAGTTGGAGAAGTGAAGTGACTTTGATGAAGATGCCAACGTATTTTTATTTCTTAGTGGTGAGAATTTATCATGGGTTCAGTGGAAAGAGAAACATAAGTTTATTATAGAAGTCAATGGGAGAAATTGCACTGTAGCCTGTCCGGACCAAAATATGAAGAAACGTTACATGTGGATGTGGATGTTGCAGTCTGGAGGTCCTACAGAAGTTTTGTGGCACTTTTATCTTGTGTCTCAGCCAGAGCTGTAACCATTTGTAATAGACAGCCTCTCCTTGCAATGCCCACGTCTTTTTTGGTTGAAGTTATTTATAACTACATCTAATGAAATTGTTTCAAATGCCTCCTCTTACTCTGATACAAAACAAAATGGGGGAAAAAAAAAAAAAAGCTAAAAGCTAAAACCTCAAATACATCTGTGAATTGTTACTCTCTGGAACACATCAAGTTATAACAACCACTTTACAAAAAAGCAAGTATTTTTACTGATTTATTTTTAGTCAAACTGAAACCAACCACCCCAGGTAGTAATTTATGAATGACAAGAAGATTGGCATATTTTTCAGACAAAAAATGCCATCAGTTCTATACAGACCACAGCCAAAACCGAGACAGGAAAAGTCTCTAACTTAGATACTAGTTAAGTAAGTTTAAGTAAGACACTACAAAAGCTAAGGAAAAATATGTACTTATAAGGCTCTCTTTTTTTGCAAAAATATTTGTTAAATGAAGGTTTTCTCAGATTCAGCAAATTTCCACCATATGCTCTTCTAACACCTGTTCCTAATCTCTTCGTTCTCTATCTTCTTTTCCAATGCTTTCTACCTTGTTTTCAATTTTTAAAAGCCATTCCACCTAAATATGATACAATACATCATATAGAGTAAATAGTGGTTCTACTTCTACTTTGAAGAAATAAACTCACAGCAGAAAGCACCCATTAAATATAGAAAGGGCTACTAAATTTTTAAGGTTTCACTGAAAATGCAATGGGTCCTTTCCTCATACCCTCCCTCTCTTTGCCCTTCCACCCTCCCACATATCAAGTTCTCAGTGCAGTTATTTAGGGCAACAATTTCAAATTCCATGGAAGAAGAGTGAGGATTTTCAAGAGTAAGCATAGCTTCACCTATGGATTTTTCAGGTAAGACATCGTGATATTACTTAAACAATGAAACTACTCACGTAATTTGCTAATAACAGGTAGAAGTCCACCCCAAGTCTGCAAATATTCTGCTCTGAAGCCGTCCAATGAAAACAGTAACACTGGAGACTTGGTAAATCTGAACAAACAGAAATTGAAATATGAAAAGACAGACTCTGAGAAATACTTTCCTATCACTTAGTTCGAGAAAGTTTCCCCCAAATTGTGGGGATGCTCATGTAAGAAAGTTTAATGTACAGTATATGTTAAATAACCAACTACAAGACACACTTTTCATCCTATAAAGATTATTTCACCAAGATCTTGGTTACTGTACCAGCAGTACTACCAATCACCAAACTGAAAAAATGTGGCCCTATGAATGGAACACTAACAGTATTTCTGTCTGGAACCTGGCAGACAAATTCAGAAACTGATTTCTCTGGAACTAGGAAAAACAAATTCTCCCCTTCCAGTATCCACAGGGCCTAGGTTTTCCAGCCTTGATTGTTGCCAGTTTCATCCCTGTTCAAACAATTTATCTCCAACTGTAAGTACTTAAAACATTGCATCACAGAGAGGAATAGTCATCAGTAATTTATTCCTTGAAGAAAAATATCATATGTTTGACCTATAAAGATCAGAACACAAGACTGAAAAAAAAAAGAAATATCACGGAATTCACATGTAAGAATTAAATTTATTTTACATGCCAGTTGAAAGTTCATTTTTCCTTTTTATGTTTCAAAATTGTAAAATAAAAACTTTTTTTTTCCCAAAACTTTGTTGCATTTTAGTTTCCCAAAATAAAACAGTGAGGGTAGAAGGCAAATATTGTTTATAAAGTGTTGCCAATTTCTTTAGTGAAGTACACCACCAAAAAATCTAGTCATTTATAAGTGAAACATTTGCAACCTTTATTTCAGTCAAACAAACGTGACTATATTAAACTGAAGATTAGTCAGACCAAAACATGTTGATTAATATTTTCTTAGGAAAGATAGTTTGGACAATAGTTCAGCCAAAAGGACTTCATTAGTCAAAACCACTACAGCCTAACCTATACTCCAGACAGAATAAAACATTAAGATGTATTTGTAAGATGTGTGTCTGAAACATGTTTTTTGTTTATATCATATATTTAATACCATATATTTAATACCATATTTTGAAAAATCTTAGTAGAGTCATGTAGTTGGGACCAAGAATGAATGATCTTCAGACCAAGTCTAAAGTCCTTTGGCATAACAGAAAAACTTCATGTACTGCCTTTGCCCATATTACAAATAATTTTTGCACCACAGATTCTGATCTGTACAACTTTTTTAAATACCTTCTCTGTCAACCCTCGCAAGTTGACTCCCTCCAGTGCAGAGGTCTAAAAATCTTCACTGCAAATTTTAGTACAATCAAGTATGAGCTTTTAGGCAAAGACTGTTCAACACTATTTACCAACAAGTCTAACTTTAAAAAAAGCCAAAATTTAAGACAACTCCTTAGAAAGGGACTTTACGCAACTGTTTCTGGTTTGGCATTTACAAGTAAGCCAACTGTTAAGTACATGTTTTGGTTGTCTGCAAATCGAGCTACTGACCCCCTCACACGTGTAAAATTAAACTTGGCAAAACAGACCATTGCCACAACTAGAGAGTTTGGCCACTTCTCATATACTCTACACATGCTGAAACTCATATAGTTAGTGATCTGCCCTCAGGGAAGCAAAGCATGACAGATCATGTTAAACTGTACTCCCTTTGGAATAGCTCCAGTAAAATCCCCAGACAAACTGACCTGAGCTCAGTTCTGAAACATATTAGGGATTCCCATGACTTCCCATTCAGTAGCCAGGGTTACATTTGCTGCTTCAAAACTGTGCCACCATGTGCAAGCAAACCTGGGAGGCTGAAGTTTTGGCCCTGCTAATGATTCATGATGGAGGTGTCCAAACAGTATGACAAGGGTGTTTCACAGCTCTTGGATAAATACATACACCGCAGTCACATCCTGACTCCAAACTGAAGGAAATGCAGCAGTAATTATGCCCTCCTATAAACTGGCTTCTATGGAAACATAAACGCAGGCATCACAGGCTTGCTGTGGTCTAGCAGGTTCACCAGTCTGGATGATCAAGAGCCCAGACTGCAGCCCACACTGCCAAACTGACCCGCCTCACTGCAGGCAAGTTAGACTTTCAATTAAATGAGAAAATAAAATTAAAAAAAAAAAAAAAGTCCCCTTGGAAAGTTTAACATACTGCACAGAAAACCTCCAATCCAACACATACACACACAAGACTGCCTATATACCACCATAAAGCATAGGAAGCAAAGCTTTCTTTTCAGCTAAATGTATGTAAAGCCTCAATACAGGAGACATTTGCAAAGAGGAATCAGCTGCTCTTCAAGCTCCATGAAAATAGAACAAATAGTAATAGGCTTAAAGTGCAGCAAAAGATACTAAATCATCAGGAAAACGAGGGAAGCACTAGGATAAGCTGCTTAAGTAGGTCTGAATTCTCAAAGCATTATTTTATTCTCAGAACAGTGGAGAGGATTAGATCACTTCTGAAATCTTATAGCCTGTTAACTTTATAATCCTATTAAATGACATGTAACCCAGGCTTAGAAAGACTTAGGTGTGTACTTAATTTTAAGCATTGGATCAGTCTCATAGAAATTAGCAGGATTTCTCAGATTAAGCACCTCATTGAATGCTGCATTGTCTTTCATCTATTCTGCACAAGAGAAACCCAGATGAAATGAAAACACAATAAAAACAGCAATTCAAACCCATAAAACATAGTGTATTAATATGCATAAAATCAGAACTGAAATCTTGAAGCCTCAAAACAAGCATTGAGCTAAAGTCACCTGCACTCCTGCTTACCTCACCATAGGAAGAAGTGGATTGTTTACAGAGTAGTTAGTTTTGGGAGAGGTTTGCATGCTAATAGTCTGAGATGAGCCTTCAGTAAACACTGTTCAATTCAACTTTGACCACACATCACCCTTTCCTGGACTGGGCTTTATTGCAACACTTCTAGTTTTGCCAAGATTAAAACAATTTTAGTAGAGTAACTATGTATCCCCTTCATGAGCTGTACAGAAATAACAAAAAACTCTAAAAACAAATTAACCAACAGGAGCTGCCCTACAGCATTCACACCATTAACTTTGACTACAGATCTGCACAAGGCTCTTGCCTTTTTATCCAGTCCTTGGGGGTAACAGTTTCCAATCCTGCATTAGGGAAACCAGCATCCTAGAGTCAGTTCCCAGCACACAGTCTCAAACAGTCCCCTGACCTCAAAACAGGTGTTAATAACAAAAGCTTCCAGAATGGCCTGGTTACCACTCTTCTACATGAGGGATTTGGACTCCAAGCTGAACAGAAACTCCAGTTTCTGTCTTTATGAAGGTTCTGAAGTGTTAGCATTTGTTATTGCTTAGAAGCAGAATGAAAAGTATTTCTTTGGTATAAAAAGGTTCCTAAAGAAAATGCATTTTGTTTGACAGTTTTATAACTTCAACGAATAAACCTAGCATGATTTAAATATCTTAAGTAAAAAAAAATAATTACATAAGAGCAAAATGAAATGTTTTTACTTTACTAGACATGTCCTCAGCACCCCATAATTTCAAAATCATCAAAATGAAAATAAGGTCGATTTTTTTTTTTTTGACACTTCAGACAATAGCATAAATGAACTCAAGTCATCCCCACAACAGATCTACAAACTATTTTCCGGTGGAACACTTTTCAATTAAGAATGTTTAAGTCACTTCTATTAATAACATACATACAGTCATAGTTTACAGTCAACTTTAAAACTAAAGTTAATTTGAAGATTCCACTGCAAAAACAGTACAAGAAATGCAGGGTTTTTTCCTGGCTGGGAGCTCTGTGGTACTATTTGAGCTGAATGCTGATGCCATAAACCACATGAGTCATGCCCCACACAGTGTGTGCAGAACTCACAGGAGCAGGCCCAATGCAGAGCTAAGCCAGAGAATACAAGGATCTCATGCATTTTACACCTATTAAAGCAAGCAGTTCAGACAGCTTGCAAATAATGATGTCCCACTGTAGGTGAAACTGGGACAGTGATCTGCTCACATTTTTCAGCTTTGGGACTGGATCAGGCAAGGAAGTGGAAAGGTCTTCAGAAGCAACCGGGAAGGGAAGCAGTTTTAGGTGCCCAAGATTGATGGACAGGTCCCAAAATATTTAGGACAGCAGGTATTGGAGCACATGTAGGACAAGGTAGAGCTGCCCAGAGCACATATATCTGTGAGAGACAGCAGGGCTGAGGAATAGGCATGTCTTGCAAGTCAAGCAAGGGCTTGGATACATGATAGCTACTGGGACAGAGCAACCTGATCTGTTAGTAAGCATTACCAGACACTGGCTCAACAGGTGTCCTCTGTTGGCAGCTGTTCTTTACTGTGGATAAGAAAGACAAGCAGGTCCCAGGAAGGCACAGTAGGGAAAACAATCTCAAAAATTAAACATAAGCAAAGAGCAGAGCTATGCAAATATACAACATCCTCACCCTTTTGGACACTGAGGTTCAGTAATGTCCTCACACTCTTCTTCAACCCAGCTTGCCTCTCCTTAAAACAAATGAGTGCAATTTATTTTTTAAGGCAGTACATTCTTATTGAAAAATGCAATTATTTTCTTCATTTTACTGAATGCATTTAAAGTTATATTATGCCCTTGCTCCTTTAACACAAATATGGGTACATATATGAGAGATCGTAGAAACTTGCTGAGGACATTTACCTTTACAAACAGCGTGATAATTGACACAGCAATCTTTATTTTCCACACAATCGTCTGAACAGGAACAATGATATTCTGGTCGTCTCTTCTCTCCACACCTGAATTTATTGCAGGTCCATATGTGGGCTAAAAAAAAGACAAGAGAGAAGAACAGCGCAATGACTGTTACCAGTGTTAGTGCAGAATTAATATACTAGGTGTTAAGTTCTGTCTCAAATATGTACTTACTGAAAAACAGCCCTGAGTTATCTCAGGCACTCATGATATTGCAAGACAACTTCTCCAGAGAAACCCCAAGCCTGAGTGAGTTTGGAATGCCTAGAAAACACTGAGCAGTGGTAGCTTATTCCGACTTTCATTGGAATTGCAATGGGTCAAATAGGTCAATTGCAAACCAGTCATCACCAGGCACTCCATCTTCTCTCAGCACCTCAGACATAGGCATCACCCTGTCACTATTTGAGGCTATAGACAAACTTACAGGAAGACCTATTCACTTCAGCTTCATTGACAGCTTTTGTAGATAATTTTTTTCCTGAATGATACTGATTTTTTTATAATGGAATATTCCAATACATCATATCATTTGAAGATGATAAATTTGGAATCAGTTGTGAACACAAGTAGATCTTTTGCAGTCAACAAGAATAAACATGAATGAATTTACCAACTCAGTGAATATTTAAGTGGAAGTCTTAACACAGACACAGAAGCCAAATGTTTAAGTAGAGGACAGTCAGCAATCTTTATACATGACTAGCAGTTAGAAATCCCTAAAAGCATTCTCAGGAAGTTAATCTCAATCTCACTTTTAGGAATACTGAACTTCAGTAATTCCACCAATGTCAGCAGATCTTTACTTCTGTGAGATACGGAAGAACCTATTATGGTTCTAGTTACATGTTGCTATTTGGAAATTAGAATATAATTCTACACTTATGTTAAGGTTGATTAATTAAAAAAAAACAACAAACAAACACAACAAAAAAACACACACGAAGCAATGAATTCCTATTCTTGGTACTAAGACAGCTTCTCGGTTTTATTTTTAAGGAATTCTTTAAAGAGAGAGTAGTGTAATGCAACAAAGTGGAGAATAAATACCATGCAACTGTTCTATAATCAAAAAGCTTTATGTAATTTGGAAGGCCTTTCTATAACAGTCAGTAAAGCAGGGATCTGAGATTAGTTTAATCTTTTGGTTGTAGAAGTAAACACTGGAATTTTTAATTGACATTTTACAAGCACACATAAAGATGAACTGAACAGAGTGAACTGAACAGAATGCTGCATATGAATCATTAAGGCAAAACTAAATTAGAGAAAGCAATCAAGTTCTGTCCTTAGTGTTATTGCCGACACTAACATTTTTCCCTGTAAAATTCCTCCACCGTACTTTTCACACCTTTGCCTGTCTGACCTTTGCTTTCTGTCAGATCATGTGAACCACTTCTCACTTCACAGTCCTTCTGTACCAGCACACATTCTGTTTTGTCATCCTGACTTGTCCCAGAGGGCAGTACATGACCCTTGCTTCACACTTAATCTAGGGAGTTATGAAGCAGAGGACCTGAGTAGCTGGCTAAGGAGAGACTAAACCTTTTAAAGAGATGGCAGCTTTTACAGAGCTGCTCTGTCCTCCTTTTTCAGGCAGGCGATGAGAGGAATATACAATGTGCAGAACACACACGCCTATTTCTGGCTTGCCTGACAGCGTAGGAGTTGTCCCTGACACCAAGGACAATTCAGGTCACTGTTCTCTCATCCCCGGACACAGAACAAAAGGCTGTCTGAGACCTTGAGTTGCAGTTGTTCCTCCCCTTTCCAAGGGGGAGGGTAGCAGCACAGTTGCTCGCAGCCTTTCTTCCCACGGGATCTATGGGAAAGCCAGCCTACTGGCTATACCAGCTCCTATGTAGTCCAGCTGAATGGAATACAAGCTTTGATTGTGTACAGCAGCAGCTGCACCAGAGCCTTGATATTTCCATAGGCATTCCCAGTACCACCATCAGCACTGCAACTCCACCCAGGGTTACTCTGGAGGGAGCACAAAGAGGGGGAGATCACTGGCATCAGAACAAACCTTGCTGCTCAGCACCTTCGCTTTGCATTTTCAGCCCATCTGAAAGAAGCTGGGTTATGGCCACCTGACCACAACAGTACTCACATATGCAGAGCTGTCCCATGCCACAGAACAGGAGAGTTTGCCCCCACAGCTTGCTTCCATCCTTACCTGGTTGTATACATGTTTCCTGGTAATCTAAGCAGCAGTTTCCAAGCTTGACACAATCTCTATCACAACGGCAGCTTCCAAAGGTCCTTTCAAAGCAACGACCTTTGCAGGTTTTCACTGTAATATTGGATAGTGTTAGATGTCAGTGGCTGAGCCCAAATCAGTCAACATGCAAAAGAAATTAATAAGATCAGTGTGTGGAACAACACAGCTGGTCATTCCACAACTTACAGGACGGCTGCAAAACCAGTGACAGCCAAAGGAGGAGGAAAGTCTTGATCCCACTAAATGTAAATTAACTCATTTTTCATCATATTGAACACAGAGTTCTGTTTTACCAGGAACATGGTGTTCCATTATCGGCAGAAACAAGCGAAACAAAGGACAACAATTCTAGTTGTGACTGTCCCTGCCTTTTCGTATCACCAGGAGATAGAAGTACAGCCATTTAGCATATGGAAGATCTCTATTAGAGGAAATCTGAACCTCAGGTTTCCAATAAGGGTGTCCTAAACAATGAAATGTTTTTTCAGAGAGCACTGATCTTTATTTTCACAACTGACAACATTCTACTTTCTACAGATTAAACATTAATTAGAATCTAGATTGCAAAAAAAGACAGCATTCTTCCACTAGGCTGTAGCTGACTGGGGTGGGAGGGGAACCAAACAAAAAAACAACAAACCAACACCCAAAAACCTGTTGATGTGAAGTATTAACAACACTTAAGCAATCTGTCTGTTTCATCCTGTGCAATCACCAGAAGGGAGTGAGGTAAATTATTGATCCCTAAACATTCTTCAAACCCTAAACAGATTCTAGTGGGAAATTAATAATCTGAATTTTAGTTAAAAATCATTGTAGGACTGTTTGTTAAACAGACCAACTTTGAAATTATTCTACATAGTTCTTCCCAAAGTGAAACTTGATTTCTTAAAAGATCTTTCGTAACCTTCTACCTGAAGAAACTTCACCATTGAAAAAACCACATATTTTTCAGGACAGAAAACAGACAGAAGGAATTCCACAAGGAACATTTTCAGACTACAATTCTAACCAGTAAAAAAAAACCAAAAACTTTTTCCCCCCCATAATTGACTGGAAAAGATGAAAAACAAATGTTCCAGGACAACATGAAATAGAAATTGTTGGTTTGTTGGGTTTTTTTTATATAGTGGACTGAGAAAAGCCAGCCATGTGACATCACCACAGTGACAGTTGGGACACATGGAAGTTGCCAGACCAGACACTTGAATGCCAGGATCAGTTTATCTCTCAATTGAGTACACACAAGTACTGACTACACCTGAGGTTTACTTCCCACTATTTTAATACAGAAACTGTTTCAAGCAATGCATCCAATCCTTTTCCTGCAGCAAGAGAGGGTGGCATTCTCATAATATCAAAACTAATTAAAAAAAAAAAGAGCACCCACAAAAAAGTAATACCCCCCACACAAAAAAACCCCAAACCAAACATAAGAAGAACCCCCCAAATAAACTAACAAACAATAACAACAAACCAAACAAGCAACCAGAAAGGATGAGCTTAGAAATAAAAGGCATATTAGTTACTAATGTTATTAAATTCAAGGCATGTTAGTTACCATCTTTTGAACAGCTAGGCTTCAGGCCAAATATACATCCTAGGATTGTCGTTAACATGCAGACAGAGAGTACCTGTGGGACAGGAAGGAAAAGAAAGTCTTAAATGACTACTGAATGGTTTTAAAAGCCCTCATTTTCTCTATACTGCTACACAGTTGTACCAAAATTGACAAACATGCACATTAGGAGGCTGATTTCACTGCTTTCAGAAGCTGTTTTCACTCATACAAATAGTTATGTTGTTTAAAATTAATTACTGGTATATTTAATTTCTTATCAAGTTACTTAATATAGACATGATGTTATTTTATTTTTTTTGTGAGAAAAAAATGTTTATGGTCACACATATATCAATTTTATAGAAAACTTTGTTTGCTCCACTTCTTCCTTCCTCCTAGGTTGTTCTAAGAAGGTGAAGAAAGGTTTTACCATTGACCACAGACTACTAACAGAAGGCATGGTGTTTCAGTCATCCCTATAATTTTCTTAGGCAGGAAAACCTTTTCCCACTTCCTAGTATCCAGTTTATACTAGATGTTGGTCCATACCATGGTAAGCAACTGTGGGATGTCACATTAGAATGACCACAGTGTCTTACACGGACCAGAAACTATGGCCATGTTTATTTTGGATCCCAAAGGCATTAAAATTATCAAACAAGTAGCATATTGTCCTTGCCCAGCATTTTAGAGCAAGATGTAATGTCTACTGAATTATAGGGAAAGACCCCTCTTAACCTCATTAAGTATTGGATTCAGTTCATAATTTCTTTAAGTATGTATATAATCCATGTATATACAGTAATTAAAGAGTTCAGGAAAGCCTACAATGCACTCATGATGGCTTATTCAATTCAAGTGTAGAATGCAATAGGGTAGCTTGCCAAAAGTCCTGAAAGAGAAGGCATTGTAATAACACAGGTTTTCTTATTCTGAAGTATCTGAGTTCTGGATGAGAGAGAAGGTGCATGCCATCTTTCCACTCATTGTTTTCTGAGCTAAAATTACTTTCAAGCAATACAGCAATACAAGCAATACAAGCAATATAACTAGACAATACTTTAATGCCTACAGTCTCTTCTTTTTTTTTCTCCTCTCCCATCAGCAAAAGCTGCTGAGTCAGTCTTTTGATCATGATGGCTGAATCAAGTTGTGAAGCAGCAAAAATTCATCCCATTTAAAAGGCACCTAATTATTTAAGCTTACATTTTTTAAAGACAAAGCACTTGAGTAAATAATTATTTGTGTTGTTTTTAACAAATATACAGTTCACTATACAATTTTGTTCACCAAGCAGTTAAAAAAATTCTGGAGTACGTAGAATTTAAATTAAGAAGATATGCATTTGTGAAGTGTACATTATCATAAACTATATTAATCATTATAACAATTATTACATATAGAGCATTCATGAAATAAAGGAATTATATACTGGGTCTGATGAAACTTTGGTCTAGACTTTTGAACCAGTCAAGTCTGGAATCTTAGATTATTTCATTCAATGTTTAGCAGTGAAAGAAGTATTTCTTGAGTTCAAATCTATCATTGAATTGACAATGAAAGAAAGAGAATAATAGAAGAATGAGGATAAAGAAATGTGGCATTATCAATGCACCCAGATACATTACAAATGGTAGAAAGGTGCAAACCTCCATTACCTCTGCTGCCATGAATGAACAAACAGTAGAACTCTGTATTTAGCCTTTTTTGATTTTTTTTTTAAACAGCATAGTTTAATGTACAAACTAATGTGCAGTATCAACATTTTCTGTTAAGTCAGTATCAGCAGCATTATCTTCTGTCTAAGTTGTTCTGAACCTTTGAAATCTTCCATGTGAAATAACACCTAGATAAGAGCACGTGCACAACCAGGAAGCACATCTGATGCAAATGTCAAAGCCCAGGAAAATCAGTGCAGAGAATGAAACCTGTTATTGTCCTTTTAACTTATGCATTACTATTATTTGAAATCACAAACTAATCCTTTTTTTTTTTTTTTAAGTCAAACTGCGAACATTTTATTTCAGGATGATGATATATTGCTTGTCTACTCCCACCAGGCCCTTTTACTAAGATCAAAGAGTAGAATGTAACACATACACGCATTAAAACAAACAAAACCACACCTACTCTATCTGATGAGCCTTATTCCCTTTCAAATAGCTGCATGACCTATGGGACTCATGCTACATAAGGCATGCCTGTAATAGAAATACACTGCAGTGCCACTAAATGGACTATTAATATTCCCTTATAGAGCTTCAGTGTAGGTAACATGGTTAAAAACCAGGAATTTAATTGTGACATCAAATTAATGCAAAAATAAGATCTAATTAAAACCCACTCCAAAGTGGTAGTGTCATAATACTTCCCAACTGAAAATTGTAAATCCTGACTGAAGTTCTCACAAGACATTCCTGAGATTTTGGCACCAAATGTTACAAGAAGCACAGCTTTGTACTGTATTCCAGATTTTCAGCTTTTCACATCCATGAATATAATTAATATCAACAAGGAAAAACATGAAAGGATTATGTTCACTGAGGCATATGAATTTCTTTTGGGTAGGAAATGCTACAAAATGTGATGCTACTTGACACAAGAGTTCAACTTGTGCTTCCTGCAAGCAATACTCTGGAAACTTCATAGTGTCACAAACTACAAAACCTCTCTGTGTCCATATTACAAATGAGTTCTGCTCTCAAATTTCTTATGCTGCACGTCCATCTATAATAAATGAACATTCGGGAATTTATATTAATTCATTATATTCAAGCCTCTGCTTTCATAACAGAAGTCCCACTAGTTTAAATTCTCGTCTTTAAAATGTTTTAACTGCAAAATACTACAGCTCATCCCACCTCCTTTTTTTTTTTTCTTTCACACTTAAAAAAAAAAAATCTTCACAAAAAATTGTAAGCTTAGATGTAAAACATTTGACTGTGTTCTGGAACAGCCAGTTTTAATCTGGTGGACTATACTGTGTAACTGCAGTTTAGTGTTTAAGGCTTTGAATCAAAGCTTTATCTTGAATCTGAATTACTTCAGTCATGCAGATATTACCCATGTAAACGGCACAACTGTTCAGCTGGAACAACGTGGAGCAACTAATACTGGCCAACACCAGCAGTAGTAGAGACTAGGCACAGCAAGAGGTGTTACACTAGTAGCTGACTTATTGTCAGTGGAAGGGCTATAAA
Organism: Ceyx melanurus; assembly: GCA_024611195.1. NCBI lineage: Eukaryota > Metazoa > Chordata > Aves > Coraciiformes > Alcedinidae > Ceyx > Ceyx melanurus. Next base: position 52,439 of record JANHGL010006403.1, read on the forward strand.
ATTATCAGCTCTGTAGATAAAAAAAAAACCTATTCACCCAGGTACAGAAAGTCTGCAGCTCAAATGTGGACTAATTTACTTTCCTTCTTCCTATACAGGACCTTGCTGCAACAGGTAGGTTACTAGCACTATCTGAAATAATTTACATACAGGTAGCTCAGGTTTTGGATGCTGCAGTCTGCTATGTAAAGATTTTTTCAATCTATATAAAAACAAGTATCTGCACATGTAGCTTAAGGTTTACTATCATGAACTTTGTTAGAGCCCTGCAGCATCCTGCTGAAAGCACCAGACTTTCATCTCTAGCTACTACCACACTGCCAACCTAAAGTCTGCCTTCAAGGTTTAGTCTGCCTTATTTTTTTTTAATAAAGGGGAAAACCTTAGCTATTTTCTCTTTCTCTCTCCCTCCCATATTCTTCCCCTCAAAACAGAAAATGAGAATTGAAAAAGGTTCAATGAAGAAAGAATAGGAGAATCCAATTTTTAGTAGAAAGGCAAATAAAACTAAAGCACCTGGCTTTGCTATACACAAAAGTAGCACATGAACTTGTTATGGTCCGTAACCTGAGAACTTGCTAGGACAAAATGTTAGATTTGGCTTTAATATAGCATCTGAGAAGCTTTTAAACCAACACAGTAAAAACTGCAAAGAAGAAAGTGTCCTTTTTTTTGTTTTAAAAATATTTTTTAGAAAGTTTGTTTTGGAATCAAAAAACATTGTCATCTAGGGATGAATCTTTGTACCGTCACTGCTTCCTTTACGTGGGAGGAAGCAATAAAAGCTTTGCTTTGTAAACATTATAGCAGTTGGGAATAGGTGGTTTTGTGTCTGGAAAACTGCAATCCCCAAAGCATTTCAAAAGCCTTTTATTTTGAACTGGGCAGATGGAAATACAATAACATGGTTAGAGAGCAGAATCATTTCCTTCACTCTTCTTTAGAACTGCAGCTGAAGAAAATTTCTCAGCAGTGATTTTTGGGAGCTGGTGGAACAGCCACAGAGCGAGCAAGCACACAGGCTGCAGACACCAGATCCTGAAGAGACTGGTTGACTATAGGGGTCTTAGTGACATACAAAGCAATCTCTGACCAGCCTCAGATACTTTCTCCTTCCCTTTGATATAATATTTTACTCTTCACTATCATATTTCACTCTTTACACAGCCAATGGTACCATCCTTTTCTTTTCACTCTTCCAAGATCTCTCCATCTCCCCTACTCCCCCTCTGCATTTTCTTTGGCAAAGAACGCATTGATCTTTCTTTTAAGGAATAATCATTATGACTTAAGTTTCTTTCTGTGCTGATCTTCCTCACTCTTTGCCTGCCATGGTGCTTTCCACCTTCCTTTGTTCACCTCTGGTGTTCCATGGCCAACAAAATATGTCACACTAAGGCATATCTGTTAACAACTGTGCAGGTAAAGGAGCTATGCAAAGTAGTGGTTTTCCATTCAAAGCTCCGTGATTGATTCTTGCAGTTCTGTCATGTGTATCCATGAAGGAAGAACATCTAGACTGGGTTTGTAATGCCACTATTACAAAAATCCATGGAATTTTTCAAAACCACTGGAATCCGTGAAGGGCATACTGTGTTTTCACTCTTTTGTGCACCTAGAATAGGTGACTGAATCTTAACACTGAAATATATTTGAGAAAGAATTTAATCAGCAAAAGTGTAAAGAACACAGTAATAAATAATGGATTTCACATAAGAACAGAGTGGAAGGAGTGGCTGATACACTGGAAGGCTATGCTACCATCCAGCAAGATCTGGACGGGCTGGAGAGCTGGGCAAAGTCAAACCTAATGAAGTTGATCATGGCTAAGTGTAGAGTCCTACAGCTGGGGTGGAACACCACCATGTACTTGCACAGGTTAGGAGTTCACCTGCTGGAAAGCAGCCCCATGGAGAGGGACCTTGGAGTCCTGGTGGACAATAAGTTATCCATGGTACAGCAATGTGCCCCTGTGGCCAGGAAGGCCAAGGGTGTCCTGGGGTGCATAAAGAAGAGTGTGGCCAACAGGTGAAGGAAGGTTCTCCTCCCCCTCTACTCTGCACGAGTGAGACTGCATCTGGAGTATTGTGTTCAGTTCTGGTCTCCCCAGTTCTAGAGGGACAGGGAAACACTAGAGAGAGTTCCACAGAGAGCTATGAAGATGATGAAAGGACTGGAACCGGTGAATCTCTTATGAGGAAAAGGCTGACAGCCCTGGGGCTGTTTAGCCTGGAAAAGAGAAGGCTGAGAGGGGATCTTATGAATGTTTATAAATATCTGAAGGGTGGGTATCAAGTAGAAGGGGCCAGTCTCTTTTTAGTGCTGTTTCTGTGATAGGGCAGGAAGTAATGGTAGCAGGTGAAACACAGGAAGTTCCACCTCAACATGAGGTAAAACTTATTTGCTGTGAGAGTGACAGAGCCTGGAACAGGCTGCCCAGAGTGGTTGTGGGGTGTCCATCTGCAGAAACTTCAAGACCCTCCTGGACATATTCCTGTGTGGCCTGTCCTGGGTGTTCCTGCATTGGCATCTCCAGATGTCCCTTCCAACCCCTAACATTCTATTATTTCATCTTTAAAAGGTCATTGTTAAAAATGCAGAAAGCATACTATACAGAGAAAAAACCTTACCTACACCTGCTGGGGCAGTGAAAGTCATGGTTGTAAAAGTTATTTTTAAACAGTGATACCCCCCCCTCCAACAGCTCAGCTTTATTCAAAAGCAGGGAGTACTTAAAGTCTACTGAACTAAAAGGAGGTGGATGCTTCATTCACACAGCACAGCTACATACCTAAATAAATCACCTAAAAAAAAAAAAAGTTATCAGCAGTGAAACAAGTGCACCACCCCCTTCTTGCAACACTCATCTCTTCTTTCTACATTTGTAAATATTTTTATGCTCTTCAAAGACTTGCTTCTGTTGACCCACATTCCACACCTAGAGCCCAGGAGGAGGAAGGGAGCTGTTGAGGCTCTCAGGTCCTGGTTGTCCTGAAACACTGAAGCTGACTGAATTATCCTGAAGTCAGTAAATAGAAAAGCTGATACTTACACCCCAAAACTTTTCAGAGCTAAGAAGAAAAATTACTCTAAAATATATAGGGATTTTTTTTTTCCTTCCTCTACATAGCACATAGGTGGTCTGCTCTCTTTTCAATGTTCTCAAGACTGTTATTACATGCTATTTCAACCTAAGGTCATCCAAGGGAAAAGAATGTTTTAAAGGTAGCTTGAACCACAGTAAGATGATATAAAAAGATTCACAGTGCCTACCAAATAATGATAACTGTTCAATCAGCAGGGAATTATCAGCAGGAGACATAACTGTGCTAAAGAAAAACAGTAAATACTGTACTTTCTTTCCAACACAATTATTTCATTCAGCATAGCAGAACCAACAGTCACATGTTATTTGCTTCAATGGTAACCACATATGAATGCATAGTTACATAGAAATAGAAGAAACTGTCGGTATTAGGCCAGCTCAAAATTATTGTCCTAACAAGCTGTACTTGAGCCAGGGGTAAAAGAAAAAACTGGAGATGAAAATATGGCCCTGAGCCACCTTCAAGCTCTTTCTATTCCAAAAATCCCTTTTCAAGAATAAAGCTGAAGTTTTCCTGATTTGTAGTACTGTTGTGAGAGTTTTATCAAGAACAGTGTAAAGAGCAAGCTGCCTCTACTGGGCATTGATAATACCATCGAATATACCAAGTAAACCTATATTCACCTGCATTTTTCCATGGCAAATGCCACTGTGACAGCAACATTAAGCTGAGCAGTAACACAGAGCAACCTTAAAGAACCAGTGGAGAAATCTGTAAAGC
>JANHGL010006404.1:0-18651 GCA_024611195.1 Ceyx melanurus
TTTTCCCAGCCATCAGAGCAAGTTCTCAGCTGCAAACCAAACAGTGCAATGCCTAGATGGTGGCTTCATGCTTCCAAGGCTGAATGTTCCAGGTTGAAACCATTCCCTCCCCCTCTGAAGTGACTGTGTTTTTAACTCCTCGATGAAGGTTACGAACAAAATACTAGACACCTGTGGCCAGGGAGAGTTGGTTTCACAGTACACTCTAACTTTGTTCAAGTTCATACAGTTCTGGAGCTGTTCAGAATAGTTTTTGAAGAGTGCTTCTCCCCACACATTCACTGCTGGTCCATTTGAAATCTCTTCTAAAACATTTCGCTTTTACTTCCGCAGATCTAGAACACAAACCTGGGGAGAAAAGACTGGGCATTAACAAACTGCTTCTGGAGGTGAGGTGCAAGTCCCACCCACATCCAGCCCCCTCTGTGTTACACCCCCAGCTCCAAATCTCTAGTAGCTGTTTACACACCCATGAGGAAGGGAACCAACCCACGGCAGAAAAGCCAAGTGAAAACATTTAACACTCAGCTGGGCTTTCACTGGCTTGCAAACTAGCCTGGTCTAGTTGAGGGTGTCCCTGCTCCCTGCAGGGGGCTGCACTAGATGCCCTTTGGAGGTCCCTTCCAGCCCTAACCATTCTAGGATTCCATTCTCTGATTCTGTGATCTGACCTTTAAAACCTGCCAGATGAATAATGCCAGAAACAACACTGCTGCTGTTCTTGTCACACACGTGTTTAAAAGTCACCTCCAGCAGTGTTCCCCTGTTCCACAAGCACCTTCATTTCCAACAGGAACACCACCTCCCAGCACTCAAAACCCTGCCAAGCAGAAGTGTTTTCAATATGCTACACAACGCTATCATTGATGCCTTGAGGTGCCTCCACCTTCAGCTCTGCCCACATATGGTTTCTGGGGAGAAGAACCAGGTGCACTCAGTGTTGCCAGGGTGGAGAGCCCCTTACCGATCCGTCTGATGCACTTGCTCCCACTTTGTCTCCTCTGGCATTCCAGCAGACTTCAAAGATGCCCCCGGTGCCTCGGTAGCTATGTACTAGAGTCCCACTCTGCAAAGCAAAGCAGCGTGCAGCCTTTTACAATCACACAATGGGGTTTTGGTACAGAACTTCCCCTTGTCTCTGGTGCATAGTGGTAGCACCTCCCTGACCTTCCTGGAGCTAGGGAACTGATGATTCAACTTGCCCTTGAGGGCTGTGATCAGTGGCACAGGCTCCCCAGGGAGGTGGTTGAGGCCCCATCCCTGGAGCTATTGCAGGGGAGGTTGGCCAAGGCTCTGAGCAGCCTGGGCTAGTTGAGGGTGTCCCTGCAGTGACTAGATGCCCTTTGGAGGCTCCTTCCAGCCCTGGCCATTCCATGATTCTATCTCAATGTGTAAGCCAGGAGCAACCTGACCTCAGCTTGTTATGAAATAAGAGCACCCCTCCTTTCTAAGCAGCAGTCACACCTTTGCTTCACTCACCCTGCTGGCAGTCCATAGGCCACCCAAGCCCATACGTTTTTCATTTCATTTGCTAATAAGGTGTCATTTGAAGCAGCCCATTACCTGAGTATTCCATATATGGACACATTTGTCAAAGGAGCCACTGGCTAGGTACTTCCCATCAGGACTAAAAGCTACGCTGTAGACAGGCTCTTGGTGTTTCGTTAGCGTGTGGATGCAGACCCCTCTGTCGACGTCCCACAGCCGCACCGTGGAGTCAAACGAAGCACTGCAAGAAGCATTCACACAGGCTGCCTCTTAGGCCAGCTGCAGCTTCACACTGCACGTGTTTGCAGAGAAGTATTCACAAGTATTTCACTAAAAATAGTATTTCAAACAGCAAAGCTACCAGGCACTATTATCCCTTGATGTTCATGACAAGAACTCATCTACAGCTAGTTCTTAAACGGACCTTTTGAGTTGATCTAGGTCACTAAGTAGGACCAGACCACAAGCCCTAAGACAGCCAAGCTCCCTCCACCCTCTTATTCAGGAGATCAACTATATATCAATAGGATACATGTTTTTCAGAGAGATTTTACTCCTAATGGTTTGCATTATTTAACTAATTAGCATTCTGTGATTCTCCAGAACTGTGGTGCTTCTCACTTGGTTTCAGTGCTGGTTTTTGCTGCACCCCATCTCAATGACAAGCTTGGGGGTTTAGAGAAAAGAAAAGGACATAGCTGGGATTGAAAACAGCATTCAAAGAACAACCACAAGAAAGTGGAGTTCTGCCCTGTCCACTCTCTGACTAAGAAGGAGTAAAAGAAATAAAGCAGCTTCAGTACATCCCCTCCCCACACTGCAAACACATGAACTGACCTGATAATCTCATGGTACAACTGGCATTCCATGAGTCAATATCTTTCCTAACTCAAAGCAGAATTCTGAACAGGTTATCAAGGGGAATTGTAAAGATTATCCAGACTTTTCTTTTGTTCTTGTCAGGCAACAGAAAGAGGTATGGCTTTTACCTTGCTAACATGATGTTGGAGTTTGGGTTGCTGGTGCCTGGTCCTGTAGGACTCCATTTGATAGTATAAATCTCTTTGCTGTGAGCCTGAAGGTCATGTACACAGGTATCTTGCTTCATGCTCCAAATCTGAGTCAAAAAGGGAAAGATGGGAACATGACTGACTGATTCTCAGCTCAATTATTTCTACACTACTCTTATTTTAGATCTCAACACATATGCATACAGAAAAATTTAATTAATAGTATTTAATAAATAGATAAAAAAACTAAATAGCTGTCAAACTGTTCATAGCCTGTAAATTCATCCAGAAGGGGGGTTGGACTAGATGATCTTCCAGGTCCCTTCCAACCCCTGACACTCTGTGAAGAGTAGGTTACTCTATTCAGAGTTTATCAAGTCTCACTTGCTGGTGAAGTCCCACATTGCAACAGCAGTCATTCTGAAGAAAACTAAGTTTCAGTAATTGCTTAAAACCTGGTAATTTTCTCTGATGCTAATGAAATCTTATTTTTCCTCCTGAACTCCCATTCCCTCATGTTTTTTAACAGCATAGACAGTAGAAGGCCAACAGCTGCTTATGCAGTTGTTACATGACCAAATAATTCAGTGTGAGATAAAGAATTCACTCAACAGAGATGACAGGCAATTTAGTACACTTTTTTTTCTTAACTGAGAAAATAAGATTAAGCTAATTCACAGCAGGGAAAATAACTCAAATTTAGTCAGCCAGCTTCAGAAAAAAACAGCAAAAAAGTAGCAGTGCTTTCACTCAATGATGGTAAGTGTTCACTGTGAAGAAAATGATGTGCTCTTACACTGAAGTATCAGAAGATGAAGCCAGAAAAGACTGGTTTCTAAAGAAGGAAGAACTGCCTGAAGAGAGTTTGCAGAGGATTAAAAACAGGCAAGGCCAGGGATATAAAAAAAAAAGTTCTTGTGCCAAATTCAGTGGCCAGAAATTGGAACTGTACCAACAGCACCAAGCCACGGTGGTTTTCAACACACAGGCACCAAAACCTGTGCTGTCATTGGGTCAGCATGCTTGACCAACTACTGCCTGGGGTGTCTGCTTTGCTGAAGGGGCCAGTTTACACCAGCAGGCCAGTGGGAGGGCTCTGGTGTCACTCATTGTGTCTGGGAACAGGAGAACATGAGCAGTCTGGGCTGGAAAAGCTCTGTAGTGAAAAATATTCCTGCAAGAATATTCCTATATATTACTGCCCTTGCAATAGGAATTCAGGACTGGATGATCTTCTAGGTCCCTTCAACCCCTGACACTCTGGGATGGACAGGAGCTCTCAGTTTGCCCAGGGGCTGCTGCTCTGTGTTCAGCCTGGCTTTAAGAAACAAGGGACAAGAAGATACTGTTGTCCATGAGGAGTTTGGAGAGACAGAACCATCATTCTGGAGCAGATGTTTAAGAAGAGGAGAGGTAACTTTGTCTGGAATGGAACCACATTACCTTTAATGTCATGTCATCGGAGCAGGATGCTAGCAGCATGCCAGACGGGTCCCACTTGATGGCGTTCACCTCGTTCTGAAACACAGAGGGGTTTTAGTCCTCACCCCCCGGGCACCGCAGCACCCGGCAGAGGGCACTCGAGGCTCATGCGAGCAACGGATTCCACCTCAAAGCCCAGCCCGGGTGGCCTCGGGGCTGAACAAAGCAGAGCTTGCTTCCCTAGCTGCTCTTTGGGTGCCATTTACCCATGCTGTCATGGTGTTTGGCACCAGTTACAGCCAGTCAGTCTGCTGATAGATGGCCTGTCTCTCACAGCCTTTCTTCACAGGCTAAAATCAAAATAAACCCTCATACAGACAGGTTGCTGGTGCAGAATAAACTTATTTTTAAGAGAAAATATTTCCGCAGTTATTATTCTGTAGAACTCAAATACAAATTTCCAGTGGAAAATGCTGGTAGGGTGCAAAGTTTTGTGGAGATTAAAATGTTCATTATTGCAGCTCTACAACAAAGCTGATCTCTCTAAAGGGGAGTAAATGGAATCCAGGATGGAATATTGAACAGCTTGCAATCCTTCCTCTATCAATCTTGCTAGCACTTTGTAATTAACTACCCCCTTCACAATCAATAGGTTTGCTGTGCTCTTATTGAGGGTTGTACATCTGGAGGAAAAAATAATTCCTAAAAAGGGAGAAATATTGTGTATTTTTAAGGTAAACTGGCTCAGGGTTTCACCAAAGATAACACTGGAAAATATTAGTCTTTTGCTTTCACCATTTTACATGTTTCAGTCATAATGAGAAGGAGCTGCACAGGTATTTGAAGTAAAAAATTCTATCATGTACAAAAAGGTGCATTTCACACAGCTGCAAACAGCACCACTCTGTTGCTGGGAATGCACAACCTGCCAGGAAAGAGCAGTTTAATCACCGACCAGGTAAAGGTCTCCAAATGCAGTTTTTCCTCAGTGGGGACCAGTCCTGGGAGTGAGTATCTGAGTGACAGGTGAGTGTGTGACAGCAGGATTCTCACGAGTGAAAGCTGGGAAAACTCCCTTCGGTGCTCAGTAGATACCACCAGGAAAAGAGGGGAAATCAGTGTTAAATAGATCTTAGTAGATTAAATCCATTCTGAAACTGAACAGTGGCTGGAGATAAATCTGTCTTTCCTGATTTATCATTCTCATCGACTAAAGGAAATTAAAACAGTGAAAACCACTCCTGATGGATGTGTCCTTAGCCTGCAATTCCTGCCACATCTAAATAGCCTTTAAGCTGCAGGGCTGCCTCTCATCCAGTTTACCCCTTCTCACAGGCACTGAGCCCCAAGGAAAAAGGTTTTTAGGGTAGCAGTGGGATGTAACCCCTGTGGTGCTGCCTGGAAAGCCCTCATCTGCCCTCCTCATGCCGTGGTGCTGGGAATTCATCCCCAGGGCTTTGTTTGTCCAACTCACTGTGTGTCCTTGGAAGGTCTTGACGGGCCGGTCGCAGCCGAGCCTGCAGACATGGATGCACATGTCAGTGCTGCAGGAGGCAAAGGTAGTGTTGTTCTGCCAGTCCACATCCAGAGCAGGAGCTGGGAAGCACAAACAGGGGAGGGGACATCAGCAAACACAGCAAAGGAACAGCTATCCCAAGTGATTTTCCTCCTGCTGCCTGTCTGGAGCAAAAGGATTAAAAACCAGCTCTTGATCTGTCACCTACCACCAGTTATAGGGATCAAAGGCACAGTCAAGGGGCACTAATGATTTTTTTCCCTTGCAGTGGTTAATTGGATGCTTTGCATGGTATCTATTTACTAGAATCTTTGGGTTTAAACCATCTACCTCCACCCTCCCCACCCCCAGCTGCACAGCTCCCTTGAGCCATCTCCACCATGCATTCCTCTGCAAACCAGCTCTGTGAATAACCTGGAACAAAACTAGTCCAGGAAGAAAAAAAAAAGTGGGTAACTTCAAATGGGCTTGTAAAATGCTCGTGTGAATGCCAGAAACAACACGTGGGAGGGAGAAGAAGCAGGTGGCTTTGTTCTTTTGCACTAGCTGTATGTAAGCACCAACACAAACTGCTCATTCCCTGCAGATGCCTGGATTCATAATCCCTATATTCAGATGAATGTGCTTGGGGATTGATTTCCAACAGCTACACTGATCAAGCTGGTGTGAAACAAGATTCTGTAGTGGCATTAACTGGAGCCAAAGCCATGCAGCTTTGTCCACAGCTAGCACCCAAAGCCCAAGAGAAAAGCCCAGCCCATTCCCAGCACAGCAGCAGCAAACATCTGACATCCAGCAGGCTTGTGTTCACAACTGCTGCTTGCTTGGTTTGTCCCTCAGCAAAGAGTTCAGCTGCCCTCCAGAGGATGACATAAGACTTGCTAAAACACAGACATGTTCATTCCCAGCACACTCCCCTGAGAAGCAAGTGTGTCAGAATGGGACCAGCACAGAGGAAGCAAAGCTGGGAACACTACAGCACCAGGTGACTGTTAAAATGGAACTAAGAAATGCCTTGTACAAATATGTTCAGAAAAAATACTTTTGTAATACAGAGGTGAAAAGATACCTGTTGTGCCAAGCCCATTATATTTAAATGGTTTTTTTTCCTGTTAAAATTTTTATGACCTGCAAAATGAGATTGATCCACATCACCTCCCAAATCATCAGGTAGCCCTCTGTGCTGAAATTGCTTCCCAGACAAATATCTTTTAGAATATTAATGAAAAGCTCAATAAATCCGTGTGACAGTGAAGGAATTTTTCTGTTGCAGAAATATAAAGGAAAGCTGTGTGAGGAAGGAAAGTTGCTGCTGAGTTTTCCAGTGAACGTGGATCAGGAAGCAGTAAAGGATTTTGTTTGTTTAACTGCCTGTCTTTTTATGCTGCAAGCTCTGTATTACTGTTTCAGAGCAAACAAAAATCTATCTTCATTAATAGCAGTGTGACTCCAGGGCTAATATCTAGTATTGTATTTATGAGATGAAAAGCAATTTTCTGAGAGCTATTGGCACCTAAAGGGATGGAATTGCACTGAAGGATAATTTGAACCATAGAGTGTTGATTCATTTATTGGTGTATTTAATCATATGTTTACTGGGTAAGTAACTACATAAAATGGTCTGGAAAGAACAACCAAGTGTGGTTCTTGATGCAAGTAATTGAACTGCCAAAGTGTCTCCAGCACCCCAGGATCTTGGCCAATTGCATAAAGCCAATTAGAATGGCATCTAATAAATGCAGCTAAAAAAAACCCCAACAATTAAAGTGTTCCAATAATTATCAGTTCATAGAAGCTTTCTCTGAGCAGCTGTAGGTGTGATTCAGAGTGAGCAGCTCAGAAGAGGACAGTTAGGTCTGCAGGGGGTGATTCAGAGCATTTAGATGTCTGAAACTGGGTCATGCAAATCCCTTTTGGTACCACCTTGCCCCTGCATGCACACACAGCAGCCCACAGCTGCAGATGTCAACACTGCATTCTTTCTCCACATTGAAAAAAATAAGTTTTGTGAATACTTATTTTGATAAATGCCCTCTGATGCCAGCTTTGAAGAGAATAATGGGACCCTAGAAGATACTTATCCACATCCCTAACACATCTTGACCATCAAACCTTGAAGTTACATGGGAACATCAATAAATAGAGACCTTCAGGACCCAGCCAAAGGAGTCTTCCTGCTGTATTTTAAGATGACAGTTTTGTCCAGATGGGTGTAGACTAATTAAGTTGTTGTAAAGCAGACAAGAGTAAAAACTGTATGTTCCTCCAGGGCAGCTATCTCCAGACTTCAAAGAAGTCCAGCACACAAGGCTGTGTTAAAGGAACTCTACTCTGCCCAGCCTAGGCTTTTAAGTGTTAAAATGCCACCTTTAATCCCTGTGCAGACAAGGCTTCCAGGTTCCAAACATGGAAAGCAATTTGCTGCCAGTTTGTTCTGGTGAACAGTGATGCAAGGAAAGGTGAAGTCTCTGGAGCTTTAGAGTTATGTGAGGACAAAGATTCCAGCTGATTCTGAGGAGGTTTTTTGGGGACATATGCTTCTGGCCTATCAACACCTTCCTTAATAGCCACTACTCCAGGAAAATAGATTTGCAATCGTGTTTATTACCTCACATCTCCACTTCAATGGTTTCTTATGGTCTAAAGCCAAACAGCAAGTGTACTAAGAATTAAAGAAGCAACCAAACAATGCAGATGGACACTGGGATGTTGCATTGGAAGATGTAGTTAGTTCTCACCTTGCTGGTATGCTCTTGATGCACAACACTAAGCTGTGTGCCAGTGAACATGATTCTGACAGGGCAACCAAGTTCTGAATCCACAGCTACTCACATCAATAGTTAGGGATCAGAAGGCTTAAGAGTCTCATTAACTACATCACTGTGCAGTGCAAAGTTTGCTTTTATCAACAGTTACGCTAAAGAAATAAATGCCACAGTGACAAAATCTGTCAGCACTGACTGCTCTGAACTGACAGCTGCATTAATAAGTTGAGATGATGAGTGACAACAAAGCAGAGTCTGGATCTGCTGTGAGCATGGACATGCTTCTTGTCTTCTGCTCAATAACCATTGCTGCTGCATATTAATAACAGCAGTGGAAATGTGAGAACAGCCATAAATGGAGTTGAAAAGCATGCACAAATTAATCTGTACAAGTCAGTAATAAAACATGTTCTCAAACAGCAGTAAGCACCTTGTGAAAGCCTGATGGATTTAAAAAGGGATTAGTTCCAGTGAGCACACAGGAAGATGAGTATTTCTACCATCAGAATCTGGAATGTTTTGGTTTGAAACTCCAGTTTGACTGTGCCCCTTACAAATTCTTCTCTGTGACAACATACCCAGTTTGGATCATGGCTTCAGTCAGCATTTGACAAGCCTGGGCTCAGCTCAGTTTAAGATTACACCAATGACTGCCTCTTAGACAAGATGGTTAAATACTGAGTTCAGCTCAATAGATGTGGCTTTGCTTAAACTGCCTCCTAGCACCAGTCTGACTTTCAAAGCTGATTCCCACAGAACCCCATCTTTCTGAAAAAACAAGAATAAACCCACAAGCCAAGGCATCCAAAAGAGCTGAAGCACAAAAAACTTGGTTCAGATTTCTCTTTGGCAGATAGGTTTTTACAAAAGGGTGAATGACACTGACAAAATTAATTTAGCTAACATTTCATTTTACCAACCAGAGTTATGCAGAAATTACCTGAATGGAAAGGAAACTGCTGCTTAGCTTCTCCTGTGTGAGCATCCCAAATTATTGTTGTCTGCATCCGAATGAAAGGGGAGAAAAAAAAAAGATAAGTGACTGTTCAGCTCTGAGAAATCACACAAAAAGCACTGTCACTGAGGAGTAATTCTAAAGGATGGACTGATAAAGTGATTGACTGCAGAGCTGTCAATCTATGCACCTTGTGTGCTGAAAAAACAGAAATCACTTTCAAATATTACAGAATAACAATATAAAGCAGTATCTGCCTACAGAGGAAGTAATATAACCACTAAAATAATGCCAGGAGACAGCACTACACCATTTTAATTAACATTTTGTTATAGCTGTTACACTTATCTTCTTCAAAGGAAACTTCCTCCCCTTTTCAAAGCTGTTTCCACGTTGAATTCTATTCCAAAACTCCCTGATCACTGCCCTTCTAACAATTAAAACACCAAGTGAAATGTTTATCTAGCAGTAGCAGTATCAATTCTTGCAACTCTGGTGGGACAGACTGAAGTGTAATTTCCTTACTATGAATTTAATCCATGTGCACAGCACACATCAGCAACTGCCCTGGAGAGCTCAACAGGAGCTTCTAAATTAATTGTCAATTTATTAGGAGTATTTGCTTTGAGAAAATAAATGAAGGATGCCTCATCTTGTTGATAATGGATCATCTCAAGCATCACTTCTGTTACTGGCAATATAACTTTGCCAGAAGAATGGAATTACCACTGGGAGACAAGTCTATCTGAATGGAAGTCAGTATTAAAAAGAATAAAAACTAAGTTTCCATTTTCACAAGTGCATGAAAATACAGGGATACACCCATAATCATCTCTAATATGCACTCAGCTCTAGCTACTGCGTTATGCCCGATTTTGAGCTGAGAACTACCTTTTCTTGTTGCATATTAGCATAGGAAGCCATACCTATTATATTCAAACAGAAGTGTTTCAATAAGGAGATGAGGTTAAAGGTGCAATATCTTTAAGATCACTTCCTTCCTGGAAATAGTTGCTAAATTACCAACCTAAGTACTGGGAGAAGTTCTTTCCTTCTCCGAGACACATTTAAGATGCAGTTTTCCACAGGGGGCAAGTGGAGTTGGATTTTTAAGTACAGTCTTTTACATGAAAATAATACATATTTATGCAACCTCAAAAATGTAATCAATGTGCACTAGAATGTATTCAAGAAAAGTAAATTTCTCCAGGATGCCTGGAGGAGAAGAAAACAACCCTGTGAAATTCAGCAGCCCAAGCTCACCGAGTCAGCACATTTACATGTTAGAATAATGTATTGCTCAAACTCACTTTATCAACACCAGCACTTAAAATATAATTCCCCTTTTTGTTCCACTTCAGGGCAAATATTGGACCTTTATGTTGACCTAAGGTGCTTGCAAGGTTACCTGCAATAAAGGAAAGGTTAATTAGTTAGGTTAATTCCAGCTGACTGCTCTTTAATGCTGAGGAAGAAGAAATGTGGTTTGACTTACCATCTTCTGTCCATATTCTTGCAAAGCCATCATAGGAGCCTGTAGCCAATAGTGTTCCATCACTCTGTGGGGATAAATACCACAGGAAACTTGTTGCCACCAACATTTTCCTTTTGTTTTCTTTCTTTTAAGGTCTAACTGTTGTGATTGATGGGAAATCTGAGACTGTAATTTAAACTGAAGGTTATTACTGCAGACAGCAGAGAGGAAAGAAACCCCTCAGACATGCTGTGAAATACTGGGCTGCACCATCAAAGAGTCATTTCAGCCAAAGGAATAGAAAAAGAAAACAAGCTGTAACATATTCAATGGGATTCTTCCAGATCATAAACAGATACTGCTTTTTAAACATAAAGAGCCTCTAACCCACCAAGAGATCACCTAAATCCTGCCTAAATCCCAGGGCAGTGCAATTCAGGCACCTGTATTTGATAGAAGGACCTAAGCTACCTACACTCAGTGTTAACACCTGCTCATGGCTTAACCCCAGCTGCAATTAAGCACCACCCAGCTCACTCAATTCCCCTGCCCCAGTGGAATGGGAAAGAGGAAAAATAAGTCCAACTTGTGAGCTGAGACACATCCTGAATGCTGCCTGCCATCAAGAAGTTGCTTTTTACTTGTCTGAACACAGAAGCACAGTGCTAGGATGGACAGCCTGAGAAAAGTGGGATTGATGGGTTCCTCTCAGGAGAAAAAAAACCCCAGGAATTGGCATCAGGAAATGACATGTATAAATGTAAATCTAAAGGAGGAGCCCTTCACTGAAGGTATCTCCTGTGCAGCCAGTGGCTCTGGAGTTACTGGCCAGAATGAGCACTAAAAAGGAACTTGGCTCTGCTGCCTGGGGAGATGGGTACAGTTGGAGCTGGGCTTTCATCACCTGGATAGTCCCACCTCAGAAAAAGCTCTGCTGGTGCTTCTGTGCCTTCACTAAATAAAACAACTATGAGATGTGACTATGTTATTAATCAGGCTTCATTACTATCTAGACTGCTTGTTTAATTAAAGTTAGCTCAGCTTATTTTTGCCCAGGCTCCTAATATAGAGCTATAAATACATCACAAAGTCTGAAGATGGAAAATGAGAGCTTAGAGGGGCAAGTTCAGCCTATTATGAGTATCTGAAACAAGAGGTCAGTAGGTTAGGACAGAGCTTCTGGCCAGCTCAGCTATCAAAGACAGGGAGCAGCAGCTGTAATTGCCTCAGAGCTCAATGCAGACGGTGGCAAGCAGGCTGAGCAGAGGTTAGCTTACATTCCAGTCCAGTGAAGTCACATCCTTATTGCTGGGGACATCGTGCCCGCCCTCTCGGATGCAGTGCCGCAGCACGAGCTGCGTGGAGCCGCTGTTGCTGTTCTCGTTCAGGTTCCAGATCCGGGCCGTCGAGTCTCCCGAGCTGCACAGCAATGGAGCAAGAGATCAACCTCCTCCTCATGCCACTGTTCCTCTAAAAAAGGGATTTCTCGGCCCCTCCTGCACTCTGCACGCTCACGCGTGGTTCAAACACACACACTGAATCCACACCAGCATCTGCTTTGATCTGAAAAGTTCTACCTAGCATCTGTTTGCTTGCTCTCTTCTAGGTGCCCCTGCTCTGGCAGGGGGGTTGGACTGGATGAGCTTCTAGCTCCCTTCCAACCCCTCACACTCTGGGAATCAATATGTAGATTCCATACCTGAAGTTGCTATCACTGAACTGAGATGGGCTGGGGGAACTCAGCATGACAAACACAACACCCCAGTAATAACACACAGGCTGTGCCCACCTGCCCCCCTCCAGAGCGTGCACAGTCCCATCAGTGAGTCTGCACATCCCTGGTGTTCTTAATTTCATTTTCAATATTAATTTCCCTTTGCTGTCTGTGGCCTGGCTGCTTGTCTCACGTTGCACAAAGAAGTGGGAAAATAACTGTTGACATACAGAGCAGGACAGAGACAGCATCAGGACTGTGAATCAATCTATTTCACAGGCCAAATTATGTTTTGACTGCAGGCTGATTTTGCCTAGAAAAAGTTGTGAGGAGGAACTGAAAAGTTTATCATAAGCTGCTTGTAAATAAATATATTTATCTTCACTTTGCATCATTTTTCATTCCAGTGTGGAAGATATTATGCCTTCTGCTTGTGATTAGTCTCTCACTCCCCCCTCTGCTTCTCTTTAATCAATAACAATAACAATCAAAATAATTAAAGTACCCTGGATTGCTTGTTTTGTCCAGAGGGTAATTTTCATTTACATGCAGCAAGTAGATTCTTGGAGCGGAATGAGGATTTCTCTTCTATTTCCAAGAATTCAGACAGTCTAGATGAAGTCTCACTGTTGATATACCTGATGTGTTAGGTTTTTTTTAAGGAAGTGACTAAAATTTCCTAAAATATTGGGCTTTTTTACACAACTTGCTCCCTTGTTGTGACCCTGCACTATTCTTCTAGTGCTTGGAAGATTACATCAGGTTGCTGTCTACACTATCTCTAATTGTTAGAAAAAAAATACTGCTTGCACAACAAGGCTTGAAGAAACTGCCACAAATGGAGATTGGATTGTGCTAGGCTCTTTATAAACAGAACCAATGTGTAGTTTGCTTTATTGAACAGGTTTTTGTATGTATTTTTGCAGAAGACAGCAGATGGGCACAATCAGGCAGATGGGAAACCAGAAGAAAACTATGGACTGGGCAGCACAATATGGAGAGCAGATAATCTAAATTCAGTGTTTGCACATCAGAGTCACTTTGCTTTGCAAAGGACAAACAGCACTGCAGGGTACTGTGGATTTCTCCCCCTGTCTAACTGGTGCTCTAACTGGGTTCACCTGGAGCTGACAGCTTGCACTATTCTCACACCAGACATCTCAGCAGCTTCTTTGTGCAAAACCACCAGATGAGGGCTGAGCATCTGCACCTAAGAGTCTGAAATCCTTAAGCAATGGGCTGAGGGATGCAGGTAGCTGCAGAGGGGCAGAGCACTTGAGGAGATGCCTTGTTTTAGTTGTGCCAAGTCTAAGTAAGTCTCCTAGTAAAAAAGCATGTTGTTTGGGATCACAGGGCTAAAAGAGACCTAATGTATCAATAAATACAGTGCTTTCCTTTGAATGAGCCTAAATATGAGAGCTATTGATCTCTAGACAGCCCATGAAATTCTAATTGTTTGTCCCCATTATGGGAAAGCTCTTCCAGATTTCTGAAACCTTCTCCAGTTCTTCATCTTTATTAAGAAACAACCATGAACGCAATATAATGAGGTTCACTAAATTCTTCTTAGGTTTTGAGGTTTTTCTTCACTGCTGTGCCATGATTTAACATCCACGGGTAGTCAGAGCATTTAGGCATGCATCAGGAAGTTAGAAAAGCAGTACAGCAGCATGTTTGTTCAGGATCATTTGATGTTGATTTACAAATCATTATGTAGGCAGTAACATTTCCTGTACATCACAGATCCTCTGCCTTCCCTTGATTCATTTCTTTTGCCTTCAAAAGATCCTCTCAGATGTGGGCAGGGACAACTGAGAATATCATATGGTAACAGTTCTTCCACGTTTGTCAATCCCAATTTTTATTTATTTATGCATGAAATAAATCTCTTTTTATGGCTCACTCAACTGTATGCTGGGAAGAGGACAATCTGTGTGAAATAACTTGCCTATTTAACTGGAGATTGACCTTGACGATCAACACTTCCCTCCTTAATAATAATAATTTGCTAGGGAAAAGTAATACTGCCAAGCAAGACTGCCTGAGACACCAGAAAACTGAGTGAGTACACAAATACAGCTGGCAAAAAAACAGAGATGTGTGGCATGGGAGTGTGGCTGCCACTCCTGCTCTTGCCTGGGTATGGCATCCCCCAGGGACCAGATCACAAATCACTCCTGTGTGTGCACCACACTGAAGCAGACACAGCCAAAGAGATCTCTGCCTTACAGCCTCCATGCTTTGGAGGATGGATGCCCAAGACTTGCTGAGACCCCAGTGTAAAGCTGCATTAAGTATGAGCAGCAGGAGGAGATTACATGAGCTTCAAATTCTCTAAGAATTATCCCTTGTTATTTTAAAAACTTGTAGAGAAAGTTAGGTGCACTCAGGGCCACAGAGTGCACATCTCAGATGTGAAATGCTTCGTCTTCTGAGTCACCTTGTAATTGCTTAACTCCTACTTAGGAACAGCACTGATGAAAAAACCAGCTGCAGGCTGAAAAAGCAGCAGAGAGCTACTGGTTCATCTGCAGTGATGGACTGTGATGGCAGGCACTGGTTTGAGTGGTCTTACCCAGATGCTAGCAGGTCACTGACAGGGTTCCAGGCACAGATGAACACCTCTGATTCGTGGCCCCGAAGGACTGTTGCTTTGTTAGGAGGAATTTCAACATCCCCATCAATTTCCATTGGCTTTGAATGATTATCTGTAAGGAGACAGAGCAGAGTGAGTCGTTGGCAAAATGCTGTTAGGTCTGCTTTGGAAACAAGCCTGCTCCCCATGGCCCAGCTCACAGCAATATGTACACTATCAATAATACCTGCTGCTGTGGCATTGGCCACAGGACCCAAATTTATGGCATATAGACAATTCCAAAATGTTTTGTGTGTCTCCTCTGGAGACATTCCAGCCCCCCCTGGATCTGTTCCTGGGTGACTTGGTCTAGGTGCCCCTGCTCTGGCAGGGGGGTTGGCCTAGATGATCTTCTAGCTCCCTCCCAACCCCTCACACTCTGGGATTCTATCCTGATACCCAAGCTCTGCTGAGATATTGCACAACAGACTGTGATGTTGCACAGCTGCCACCAGAAGGAAGATTTGCAGATTTCTCCCTTATCCTGGCTTTCAAACACCCTGTTGTGCTCTGCCTCATTTATGTTGAGTCACACAAGCAGCTCTTCTCATTGCCTGTCTCACTAGGCACCCTATTAACTGTGTCTGTGCCATAATCTATGCCACGGATGCAATGGAATGGAACTCACACAGAATTAAATGAACTGCATAGCACTGAGTATTAAAATTAGAGAACAATTAACAGTGGTTTCATAGCTCACAGTTCTAATTCAAAATAGCTGTAGTTTTAACTACACTTATTAACTATGGACTTGGTAAGTAAAACTAAACATACTCCAAATGCCTGTATGTAAAATCTACACCTTAGCTGAATCTCTACCTTAAGCATTGTACTTGATAATCTTCTATGTGCACAGCTGTTAAAATTACTGTGTCACTGTGACAATTACAGAACTCACAAGAGTCTATTTTTCAGTGCAGCACACATTGATGAGTTTTAAAGCATACTTGCAGTGTGGCAATGTCTCTGCATTCATCTGCATCCTGCTCACAGTGAGAGCTGGAAGCTGGGGGGTGAATCAAAAAGGTCTTTCAAGTGTCTTAATGTGAAAAAATTAATGAGATGCAACTCTTAACCACATATAAACCTCCTGTTACCTGCCTGGCTCTTCAGGCAAAGCTGCTTTTCAGTTCTGAATAAAACAAAAGGACAGCTTGGAAGCAGCCTTACTCTAAGCTCCCAGAGTCATAAGAGCAAGGCCATCTGAGAATTAGCAATGTTTTTTGTTTCTACTTGGCCAGATGGAGGAACCTAGATATACACCTTGAATGTTATTAACTGCTGTGAAAATAAACACTAATAGTCATGCTGTGAAAAATAAAGCTCCATCAGCTGATCCCTGCATTAGTACATGCAAGACTGAGTGGGAGCAATGAAAGACCTGAAGGATTATTTGTAATAATTTTGACACCACAGCTTTGGTGGCTCAGGAGAAAAAGGTGGGCAAGATGAGGAGCCTTTCAGAAATGGTTTGGAAATTGCAGGAGCTCCTGAGCACACACCAGCAGGCTCATGAGTGTGCTGAGCTCCTTGCACAGCACCAGCTTCTCATCTGGAAGTGTCTTTCCTCTGGTGCAGCTACATGAGCATGGGGAATGAGAAGAGGCAGTGAGATGCAGTAACCATCAAAAATAGGGTGTTTTTTTTCTTTAAATAAAGCATTTTCAGAGCAGAAAGGTCTGTTAAGTTCCCATGTGCATGCAGAATGCCTCTGCCAAGTGCTACAGATTCTCACAATGAAATATCTATTAACAATTGCTGTAATAACAATTACTTTTAATAATAAAATGGCATATATGAGAAATCAAGGCCTAGAGTGTGGTCATACATCTGATTTGCAAGGCTTTCCTTTTATTAATTTAATGTATGACTGTGTCTTCAGATAATAAGTCTGAGTGGTTCTGTATTAGTCAGGAACCAGTATTTCTACCTTAGGATTCAGTTTTCTACCTTAAGATTCTTTTCTGGCCATGAGACAGGAAGACATTCCCTGCACATTTTCAGAAAACAGCTAAAGGAAAGTGCAAATAAATAAAATGCCAGTGTTTGATACATTGCAAAGTGCTTTCATTTCTCTCTGCACAAGTTCAAAGCAAAGGGCCAGCTGGAAGTAAAACATAATCCATAATCTAAAAACAGATTAATACTTTTAAATTTCTCCCAAGTTTTGTACAATTGCTCTCTCAAATTGAAGTGTAATTTAAATTACTGAAGTTTTACTGGGGGAAACTATCCCACCTAACTGGAATTCTCTGGAGAAGGAACGGGTTTGAAAGCATTTTTCTTCCTGACCCCCAGAGGAATCCACTGAGATCAAAGTGAAGATGGAGACTGATAAAGGGATCTAGAGGGCAGAACTAACACAGTCTGTAATGTGACTACAGCCCTGACCTGCTGCTTCACTGTGGGGCTTCCTACAAAACCTGCCAGGCATGTTTCTCTCAGATTTCCTCAGAAGGCATGAAGGGCTCATTTCAGAAGTCAGCCAGTGCCCTAATATGGCTTGCACACAGCAACCAGCACCATTAATGAATTACATCTGCCCCACAGTGAGCAGAGTCATCGAGGGCTGGTTCCACAAGCAGGTATGTCCACTCCTTCTTCCAGATGTCTGACTGGAGATGGCTAAGATATGGGCACCCCACCATCACCAATAAACAAGGATGAAATTCAGAGCTCTTGAGAAATGACTGTTCTCATGGACTAAGGAAATGCTGGGTAGGCAGGACTGACAGTTACCTATCTGCAGTGGAATGTATGACTGAGCAGCAAGGAGGAACTCTTTCCTCTGGGCCTTCAAGGCTGGATGGCTGCACTCAAGCTGTCTGATGGGAAAGGTCCTTGGCACGTGTCCCTACAATGGATAGCTGGAATGGGACAAACTGGGCCAAGGACCATGACAAGGCTGTAGGTGATGACCTACCCCTCTGCTCATGTTTCATTTACACAGATATGGCCTGGAGCTCCTGTCCTCTCAACTCCCCTCCAGCCTGGCCAAAACTATGGCTACAGCTTGTCTCAACTTGTATCTAAAAGCACCTTACAGTTCCTTCAGCAGGTCCTTCAGGAAGGCTGGGGAGGGACTATCAGGGAGTGTAGTGATGGCATGACAGGCAGGATTTTCAAACAGAAAGAAGGTAGATTTAGATTAGATATTAGGAAGAAATTCTTTACTTGTGAGGGTGGTGAGACACTGGAACAGGATGACTACAGAACTTCTGGAAGCCCCATCATAAAGTGTTCAAGGTCAGGCTGGATGGGGCTTTGAGCAACCTATCTAGTGGAAAGTGTCCTTGCCCATGGCAGAGGGATTAGAACCAATGATCTTTAACATGTCTTCCAACCCAAACCACTCCAGGATTCTATGATACAGCTTATAATATGAAGTCTGGGTAGCCTGCTCCAAGGAGAGCATACAGCTCTGCTTTTGATACTGCCTTCAAATTGCAATTCTACTGACATGACAAGGCTCTGAGCAGCCTGGGCTAGTTGAGGGTGTCCCTGCTCACTGCAGGGGGGATGCACTAGATGCCCTTTGGAGCTCCCTTCCAGCCCTAAACATTCTAGGATTCTAGGATTCTATTCTCCCATGATGATGGGAGTCAGTTGGAGCACAAGAGGTTGAGGGGAAACACAAGGACAAACTTGTTGCCAGTGAGGGTGGCAGAGCCT
>JANHGL010006405.1:0-11223 GCA_024611195.1 Ceyx melanurus
TAAAGATAATATATATATTATCTTTACAAATCAGATTTGATGGAGCACGTTGCCTGGGTTTATTAGTTGAGCCTTCAAATCAAAATCTATAGGGGTTTCTGGGTGCAGTACACATACTAACCTAAAATGAGCCACAGGACTTCTACACATGGGTGAAGAACAACCACAGTGGTTTTGAAAGAGGCATGTCAAGTGGGTATGTTCAAAGCTGCACTGATGGAGGTTCAGACTGGACATTAGGAAGCACCAAGAGGGTGGTCAAGCGCTGGAACAGGCTTCCTAGAGAGCTTGTCTATGACCATGTTTCTTTGTGTTTAAGAGACATTTGGACAGTGCCCTTAATAACATGCTTTAACTTTTGGTCAGCCCTGAAGTGGTCAGGCAGTTAAACTAGATGATTGTTGTAGGTCTCTTCCAACAGAACTATTCTATTCTATTCTAGGATCCTGTCCTAGTTCTGTCCAGGAGTGGATGTTGGAGGAAAAACGTATGAAAACAGACAAACATGGCACAGTCTTTTTCCCAATGTACTCATAGGCCTGGGAGCTCCTGAGCCAGAGATGACATCTCTGTGTTTAGTAATTCCAATTGACTTTGCCTCCACAAATTTGTCTAGTTGCTGTTATAACTTTTGGTCTCAGCAAAAGCTGATGCCAATGAGCTCCACTATTTGATTTGCAGTGGTTGGAAAAGTGCTTACTTTGGTTTTCATGGAACCTGCTGCCTCCTAATAATAGCATTTCTTGTCTTAAAAAAAAAAAAAAAAAGGAAGGATGGGAGGCTTCAAATGTCAGGTCACAGGTTCTTGGGTGCAAAGCACATACAACTGACTCATGCATGACCTCACACATTCACTGCCTGACTCAACCTCCCACCCTGATACTATTTGGTGAACTGCAATCGTCTCACCAGCAGCAACCAAAAAGCAAGGCCCTCATTCCAAACCTCTTATTGCAGTTCAGAAGCTGAATGGGTAGCAACTCCAGCTCCCATCCTGGTCCGTCCTGTCTCTTACTGTTTTTTTTCTAGTTAAAGGCTGGTTAATATTGGCTGGAGTTTTTCATATGCACACATTTGCACAGTCAGCTGCCCCACACCCCTTGGAGGCCCCATAATGAAGAGGACAGAAAAATAGTATGCTCTAGAAGTGCCTCAGCTTGAGTCAACTGGAACAAAAAGATATTGAAGATCTTAAGTAACTGGTTTTCAGAAGCATTCCAGATGCATATTAAAATTCACTGCCATAGTTGGATGGGCCACCACAGAAATCTTACTGTGGCCACGTGGGAATGCGAAGCAGGAGCTCAGACAGTAACTGTCTGCTTATGTACTTACAGAAAATAATTTATGCTCCTATGTTCACTGTCAGCTCCATTTTTTTTCTTTCTTAATTTACATCCCAGGAGTTCTTTTCTCATCAACTAGTAGAAGCTACCTTTCTGATTTAGACCCCAAAGTAAAACATCCAAAGTTATATAGTACCTCCATATCTAAAATGCCCTGATACATTTTGGAAGGATGCACTCCACCCCTAGGTTTCATAGTGTGTCTAAGGAATGCTTATAAACCATAAGGGTTTTTTTTGTATTGGTACAAAAATTCCATCAGATTAATCTGGCAGTGTACTAATGTGGACACATCTGGCAAAGCTGTATACAGTATTGGAAAACCTCTTTCCACAAGCAAAACAAATTCCACAAGGGTGGGTTTGTCACTGTAACTGGGACAAAGGGTGGGATTGGAGCAAGCTCTTATCTTTCATAATCTGGAAAAAGATGGTGGATAGTGAAGTGGAAATTTTGATATTGGTAGTAAGCTATTAGGGATAATAAAAATGGAAGTTGACTGAAAAGACTTGCAGAAGGCACTCACTATAGTTAGGAGTGAGGCAATAAAAGAGCAGATGAGATTAATTTAGATAAATGTGGTGTTGTGCATGGGAAAAACTCCTAACTGAAGATACCAGTTGATAGACTGAGTTAGCTGTGTCTGTTCAGAACTGAGATCCAAGAGTTGAAATAGCTTTGTGAAAACAGAAGCTTTTTCCTTTATAGCTGTGCAAAACCAATCAAACATCAGGAGTGACTAGGAAAAAAAGAGGAAAACCAGTGCTGTATGAATTCACTAGTTCTGACTTTCCTTCTCAGAAAGAAGAAATAATAAGGTACCAAAGTTTCAAGGATAAGTGAAGTACAGGACAATTTCTAGATGCTTGGGACTCCCTTCTTAGCTTTTGGATAACCCTAAGTTAACATAATTTTTATTCAGATATAATGCTGGGATCATGAGATAAAGCTGTATCAGTAAAAAAAATCAAAGAAAAAGTGAGGATCTCCTGCAGGAAAAGTAATACATACTTCAAAATTTATTTTTTGTTTTTTAAAAATACATACAGTGTAAAATTGCAAATGAAAAAAAAATAGATGATTTATCACAGGGAAAGCATCAAACAAGTATCCCTAATCATTTTCTGCTCCTGTTTGTCATCCGCCTATTTCACATGCAGTCTTAGCTTTCAGTCGCTTGTAAGAAACATCTCACATTCTTGAAGTTCACATCATGCAAAAAAAGCCATAAAAAATGTGCAAATTGGACTGGCTTATTTTTTCCAGCTCCTCAGAATGGGGAATAATACTTGAACTCCCCTTCTCACAAGATATCTCTCTGCCCCTACCCTGACCACTTCAGTCACTTAAGATAATCCTTCCTTGGTTTGTTTTCAGAAGAGGCAAAGAGTTGGCTCACAATGTGAGCAATCTTTCAGGCAGACCCATGGAGTTATTGCTGGACCTTTCTAATATAGCTGCTTCTTCTCCAGCTCTAAACTTTCCAGCCTAACGCCTCCACTGGCAGGTTTTCTCAGGGTTATTAAGGGTTTTTAAACAACTTCTAAGCATCACCCCAGAGAGTTAGCTTCATTTTGCTGCTGGGCAATGGATTGTTAAGTTTAGAAGCAAACACTCGGAGTGGATTCAGAAGAACTACAGAAAGTAGATGTATAATCATTAGGAAATAATTAGCAAAGAATGACGTTTACTTCAGAGCAGAGATTTAAAATTTCACTGGAAGACTAGTGATCTTCCTTGTAGGAGCTTGTAAAGAAATTCAGAGCTGCTGATAGTGCCAAACATGCATGTAAACACTGCATGTTTATTGTAGATTGGTGAGACATTTAAGGACAGCAGGAGGGTGCTGCATATCTAATATCCATCAAGTGTACAAATAACGAACTAAATAGCCCAGATCTAAGATACCACCCAGTGGTCATTCCATGGCTGGGAATGGAGAGTTAAGAAAGGACTTGCTCTCTGTTTGTCTTCTACCTTGTCTTTCTGGCCATGAGGAGCTGTGCTGCTCCAGAGCCGATGAGGGACTGGTGACACTTTCCACAAGCTTGTGCTTATCCCAGCTTCAGCTTCACCAGCACAGGAGAGTAAAGACATTGAAGAAACACCTCTGCCCCGGGACGCTGGATGGCTGCTTGGCCTCATCAGAGAGGAAGTGGCTTCCATTTAAGGACCTGGTGAGGTTTTTGGCTGGGATTGCAGAAAATCATCTCAAACACTGGGTCCCATGGCAGAAAGGCTGGGGACAGCTTGAGTTTACACTTCAGAAGTGCCTTCTTTTGTCAGCTTGAGATATTCCCAAATTTCAAAACAGAAAGAAAGAGAGGGGTACAAGGAAGCTATTAAAGATACGTAAAATAAACTTAAAGGAGGGAGGAAGGCGTGTTTCATTGAGAAGCTGCACACTTTACTGAAGGGAAGGATTGGTGAATGCTTATTATTTTAACAAAGACTTTTTCTGTTGCGAACAAGAGAAGCAGATGTTTAAAAGACGGACAGGAAGCGGCTGTGACAAATGAAAGGATTTTTGATTGAATTCATGAGCTGTGTTTCCTGCCAGTAATTCATTCAGCTGTAGGCTAGATGAAAACATAATATTATGGTTTAATCAGCATGCTTTTTTAACACGAAGCCAGGATACACAACCTCTTGGTGCTACAGGTAAAAAGCCATTAGTACAGTTGGCTCAGAGGCATCTTTTTAATTCATTAGTAATTCTTTTTCTTTTAAGCAAATATATTGTATATCAGCAAACACCTAAGAACTCCTAGAAAGCTGTGTTTTGGAGTTTGCACAAGCAGGTGTAGAAAGGGAAAAGCACTTTCAGGGCATGGCACATTAACGAGGCTGCCTAAAAGTACAGTCCGATTTCTGTTCAGTCTGAGAAAGCTGCTACCTTCAGGGAGCATTAGATTAAGCTGGTTATCCTTGAAATAAAAGCCTGGAATAAGAATTTTTTATATTTTATTTTTTCTCAGCACAGTTTTGAAAAAGCAGTGTGTGTATGTGTGCGCGCACGTGCGTTAATTTTGATGTTTTCTGCTTCTCTTCCCTCCTTCTAATGAATTCTATTTGTTTACAGCCTCAAGGAAAGCTTGTCACTAGAAATTTCCTTTTGATTTTTCAGACTGAGATTTCACAACCACAGAGCCATTGCAACACAGTGATAAACAAGCTGAGGGAGGCAACTCTGGAGAATTGAGGCTTCTCTTTTTCACCATTTAGTTAAGTAAATAGTTACCAAATGTGCAAAGAGATAGAGAACTTAATCCCTAGCTGTAATGAGTATTAGCAAAAGTGTATATTTTTCCTATCCAAAAACTTAAGAGTAGGCACAGGAACTGTTCTGAACAGATTATCCTTACACCACTCCTTGTGAGAAAGGGTCACGCTGGGCTGTACTCCTGGGACTCAGCACTGTACTTACTGAAGGCTATAGGGGAGCAGGGAAGATGGAAAAAGAGGGGTTCCAAAAGGTGCCGAAAGCACAGTCACAGACCTGGATTTGTATTTCCCAGGGCAAATGCAGGATCTGGCTGAAGCGAAGAAACAATAACCAGGATCTTGTGCAGATACCAGCTGCCTCCCCTCCCCCATGGAAGGCCTTTGGAGGAGGGAGAAGGATGCATAAGCAGCCTCTGTCTGGTTTTCCTCCTCTGCAGGGGTACAGTCAGTATGGTTTGGACGATGGGTGGGTCTGGATCCCACCCTGCAGTAAGTGTCTTCTGTGCAAGTCTTGGTCCTTGGATTAAGCACAGTGCCCATAGAACTGCCATGATAATCAGGCAGCCTTTGACCACTTCATGTAACCCATTGGAAAGGTTCTACAGGTGCCCCTGATTTCCATTATTTCCAGGTGCTTTGGGATAATGCGGGTAAAAGCTGTTTGAAATTTAGTAAGTGGTTTTAGTGACAGGAGAACAGGCATCTCTTGAAATTTTCAAAATAACGGAAGCAGTTTGTTTTCTCACTGGGAAACAAAATTTTGGTTTTAAATTTGCCTCAGCTTTTTAATAATAAAAATAAACAGTAAGAAAAAAAAATCCTTCCAGGGAAACAAAAATGTTTCAATTTAAGTTGAATGAAAATTTTTATGTTTGACCCAAGTTGAACAGAAATTTTCACTTCTTTGAGGAAGAAAAGAAGGGGCTTTAGGGCATCAAAACCAAAAAGTCTCTCTAAGGAGTAATAATAAATTTCTTTTTTACCCATTTCTGTTTATTGGGGTGTGCAGTATAATGAATGATATGAGGAAACATAGGATGTACACACCAGACCAGTTGAGCTAAGGAATAAAGACAGGGGAACTAAATGTGCCCTCTCTCTGTAGTAGTACAAAACAGAGGAGCCACCTCATCTGTTCAGCAAACAACCTTATCCCACATCAGAGCAGCTAAAGATGGTGCAGTGGGACCTGCTTCCAGCCATCTGTCTGAAACAACTCAAATAATAGAATTGCAGAATAGTTTGGGTTGGAAGGAACCTTTAAATGGCATCTAGTATGACCACCCCTGCAATGAGCAGGGACATTGGAAGGTCTTCAACTAGACCAGGTTGCCCAGAGCCACATCTAATCTGACCTTGAATGTTTCCAGGGATGGGGTATCTACCATATGTGTGAGCAACCTGTTCCAGTGTTTAACCACCCTCATTGTAAAAAAACTTCTTTGTATCTAGGGGTTTGAAAATGGTTTGAGTTTCTCTGTCTCTCAACCAAGGCATGGTGTGCACTAATCCTCTCTGTGGTGTAGCTAAGGAGGAGGCTTCCTAGGTCCTTTTGTCCCATAGATCATCTTTACCTCCAGAATTGTGCCCAGTAATTGGTGGCTCCTTGGTAAACAGCATAATTGTTAAATGTCAGCTACTGCTTACTGTTTAATCACTTTTGAATTTTAGCAAGCAGCTCCTCATTCATAGCAAAGTAGCATTTTGTACATTCAAGATTGTGTTATTAGCTGCACAATAGAGAGTCTGGTTTGCTGTAAATATTGAGATTTGTTAATTATAGCCCACCAGTTATTAACACTCCATAGCAGATAAATGCTTCGGCTGCTGAATCTGCTGTGGGTAAACCCCCTTCCGGAAGGAGGTGAGTGGTGGAAGGCTCTGCTGCCATACTCCATTAACACCACGTTAATGAGCCAAGAGCCCACGCACCACAGTGAAAATATACCCTGAAGTGTAGCAGATGGGCTCAGAAGCCAAAGCCACACAGTGGGGAAACCTAGGCAATGAGAGCTAAATTCAATAGAAAGTAAAAGCTAGGCATGTTGGCCTTCTTTGAAGTAAATAGTAACAGGCATTCTTGGATCCCACTGATGAAATTCTGGCCATACAGGACTTTCCATTGATTTCAGGGGGACTTGGGTCTCATTTGGTTTCAGAAAGTATGTCAAAACCCATCCAGAAACCACTGATAGTTGTCTAAGCTCTACACTGGTGTCCCCAGTGAAATCCTTCAGCGATGCTCACGGACGACATGTGATTCAGTCCTTCAGATAAGTGCACTGCTGACCCACAGCAAAACTTTGTGCATCTGGTTGCTTGGGCCGCTTAAAATAAACAAAAGTGAGTTGACAGATGTGACTGGATCAGTGTGTGGGGAAGCACTAACATGTTAATCATGTAAATTATTAACAATTGTCTGTTACTCATATGTGAATGACACTTCCTCATGTGCTAGTAAAAGTGTTACAGCATCATTTAAAATAGTAATGATGTCATAACATTAAAATACCCTGACACTTAAATGTATTTGCTGGGAGGCAATGGCTATTGTACATGGGTTTTAATATTTTTTTTCTTTAACTGAAGTTTTTTAACCTTCCCACCAGCACTACTTCACTCCACCTCATTGTTGCTACTGAAGGAGTTATGCATATGAAGCACAAAATTAAAATTACGTAGCTTTCAGTTGTATACAGCAGACAGAGGAAATGCAGCCTCGAAGCCCTTTGAAGTAGCTGTGTGGAACTACTGTTCTTACAGCACTGTTGTTCGTAGGCAACAATGAGCAATATGAGCATTCTTATGTCAGCCTGGTAAAATCTGTCCTGTTGCTGTTTGCAAATGCAGAATGATTTCAAGTGGAGGAAAATGCCTGTTTTCCAGGGTTTTGTATATGGTATGGGATTTTTGGACAAAGCTACTTGCCTACCTAGTTTTGATACAATGGTCATTGGGAAAGGCTTTTTGGTAAAAAATGCATTTTCCAGTTATCCAGAGGGATGCTATTTACAACTTACATCCTTGTCCTGGTCTCTGTGCCAGTGTGCCCAGGGTAGAAGCAGCCAAGTCTTTGTGGCTCCCATCAAATGGTGATCTCTGCATCATGGGGATCCTTGACTCCATGCATGCCTGCTCAGAAAAAGATCAAGAACCAGGAAGCATCCAAACAAAAAGCTTTTTAAGCTATTCTTAAACACAGAGTAGGGAAGGAGTAAAAACTCCAATGTACACCTGATCCTCCAAAAAGGCCTCTTGTTCAGGGTCAGTCTGAAAAGTGAGGTACTTGGTAGAGCAGAACTTTGCCAGAGTTCATGGTGCCAGGACTGGTGAGATGGGAACTCAGCCTCAAACATATGCTTCCAGCTTCCAGTGGCCAATTAGAGATTTTTGGCTAATAATACAGATGCTTGCATTACATTTATTAGTGATAGTTAGCTCTATGAGCTTCCACATCAGACCTGCCAGACAGCAGCGACTGTGAGGCACCTTCACCATGGCTGTTCTGATACAGTTTTCTTGTCAGGGTCATTTTCTGATTAGGCAAAACTTTCTTTCCTTCCCTCTGCTAAGAACAGTGCTCATCACCTGTTTCTCATCTGTTCTCATTATAGAGGAGAATTAATTTGTACATCTGGGCGTTATTGGAGAAATGGCTTGGCTGAAGCCATAATGTGGTAATTATAGACTGAAGTGAGACATGACAATGTGTTGCCTTTGTCACATGTCCATTCAGATGGCTTTTTTTGGGGAAGAGGAAGGAGAGAGGAGGGCAGCATGAAAAACCTGTCTGACCTATCCTCTGCATGTGCATTAAATCCTGACGATATAAACAGCATCACATCACAGAAGAAAAACAACAGTGTGCTCCCCTGTAAAAAGGCCCAACTGCTCATTTTCCAAGTGGCTTGTTTTCCTGGGGATTCAATTATCCCATGTATGACAACTTCCGTCTGGTCTTCTGTAACTGCAAGGAGACACCAGACCAAAATAGCTCATTTTCACTGTTATGGTGGTGCTCTCTGCTAAATAGCAACACATGACTGCTGGTACACCACAAAACCAGTAACCTAATGTAAAGCGTGATGGCGGGGTCTGGCAGCAGCCTGTGCTGTCTGGAGGAGAGAAGAGAGTACAGGGAACAAGAAACCTCAGATGGCTCTCTGTGTGTGTGTGTGTTTTGAATGGGGCTTCTAGGCATATGTCTGCAAACTCCTAGCCCTCCCTGCCAGAGGCAGTACTTCCAGCGCAGAAGAAAGTGTTCAAAGCTTCAGTGGTGAGTGGTACATCACAGAACCACATTGTGACAGAATGGTTGAGGTTGGAAGAGACCTCTGAATGTCATCTAGTCCAACACCTTTGCTCAAACAGGACCATCTAGACCTGATTGCCCAGAACAATGCCCTCGTCAATGGACTGTGTCCATCACACCAAGCTGGTAACATCTGCTTTGTGCCATGGGGTTTGGGTGCAGTTCTGCATAGTCCACGTGGAGGCTTCAGAGGGTTTTGCCTTGAGGGACTTTGCAAGCACCAGTGTAAGGTACTGCTGTGGTAACTGAGCAAGCCCCTAAAAAACTGGATGGGTAATACCGGTCATTGCTATGTTGTAGGTTATAGAGGACTTAAGAGTACAGGGGAAAGATAAACCTTTTGCAGGCATTCAGACATGCTTCTGGGGTTACTCTGGCCTGCATTCACAGTTATACTCCATGGTGAGGAAGGTTTTTTTCCCCAGGGTAAGGCTTGTCCTCCACACTCCACAGTGTACCATTCCCTGCAATTTCACCAATGGAGGAAACTTAACCTGTGTATTTTGGAGTAGTGGCATTTTGTGTTCATAGCCTTCCCTGGTTTCATTTCTCACATGAAATTGTCATCTCTCTGATCTGTAGTGAGCAACATATTATAAAAAAAATATTAAAATAGATGGGTATACCAGTCTTATCCTGTACATATGGAAAAATCCAGAATGAGAATGGGAAGAGATTTAGCCATGGCACAGGTGAAAATGTCTTTTGCAGAAGGTGGAAGATGGAGCAGAGCAGGGCAGTATTGGCCCTGAATCTCTGCAAGTTTCACACCGGTTGAATATACAGCTTCATTTCCATAGCCAGAGACTACCATTTTTCTTTCTTCTTTTCTTTCCAATTGGGAAAAATTCATGCCCCGTTGGGCTTGACTAAAATGGAGCGATCTGTTCATTTAGCTGCTGAGAAGGGAAATTAACTTCATTCTTATCCGTCTACCTTATTAGCACAAATATTGCGGCTGCATTATCCTATCCCACATAAAACCCTGTACAGTAGAGCCTTTTAATTGTCTGGCTAATTGTTTGGCCTCGAAGCTGTCTATTTCCAATTGTCTAATTCTCATTAGAATGCCAGCTGACACAGAGTACTCCAAAGCTCCCTTTAGCTGCTTTGAACCACTTCTGGACTAATTTGGTGGTGTTGAAAGCACTTACAGAAAGGCAACCAACAATAAGAAACACACTGCAAATGTTTCTCTTCTCTAACGCATTCAACATTTTAAATCTTGGCCATAAAGGAGTTCTGATGCTGGTTAAAAAATGTGTGTCCCTACAGAGTTGCAGCATTGTTGTTAGTGTTCAGAAGTGCGTAAAATACGTGGACTGAAAATCTAGGCACAAATACTTCATTCCTTTATCTAAAATATCTCCTGAAACCAATGTTGGGGCTTTTTTTCACCCTATGAATAAGGAATAAATCAGGATGGCAGGGCACAGGCCCCCAGCAAGAGAAAGCACTGGTCTGTACTACAGTGCTCTTTGTTAACCCAGATTAAGCATTTTGGAGGAGAGCCTACAAAACCTGAATGAGACAAACCCTTAGGTTCATGCTCTAATTTCCCTGCCATTTATTATCACCATGTAGCCCTTTTTTGTTTGTTTGTTTTATGATACTTCAGCATCCATTTCAGAATCGGGCTTAGTTCAGAATTTTGACATAGCAATTTAGTGAGTCGACACTGGCCAACACTCAATCCATGTTGCCATCAAACTGAACAACCACAAGCAGGTAGGAAAACTCAGTGTGGCAGGACCCCCTCAGAGTCATGTTCTCTACCAACACCATTGCCCTGAGAGGAAATGGGGAAAAAATATGATCTTGACAGGTTTCAAGAGACCTTCGCTTAATGTTAATGGAACTCCTGCAGGTTGTCCCAGCCTTCCCCAAGATTTGCCTTGTCTCTTTAACATCTTGGCATCACCATCCCCCAAGATATGTTAACTGCCTACTGCATCACTTTCTAGACTCAAAGCTGTAATTGGTATTTCCTGCCAGCAAGGGCAGATGAGCCCTTATGTCTGGCATATATAACTTCTGTTTATATCTTGTTTGGAAGATATAGTAGAAAAAAATTATATCAACAGTTTCTTGTGTGAAAGATAAAAGTGGAAGGAGAATAAATCTTCCATCTTGCAACTTGACCCACCTGTTAAAAGAATAGGTCCTGGAGATTCATAGATTCATAGATATTAGGGGTCGAAAGGGACCTAGAAGATCATCTACTCCTCTTGGCTGCAAGGGCACATTGTTGGCTCATGTCCAGCCCCCTGTCCACCAGGACCCCCAGGTCTCTTTCTCCAGAGCTGCTCTCCAACAGATCAGCCCCCAGCCTGTACTGAT
>JANHGL010006405.1:26438-39171 GCA_024611195.1 Ceyx melanurus
TGGTGTCATCTGCCAACTTGCTGATGGTGCTCTCAATCCCATTGTCAATATCATTAATGAAGATATTAAACAATATAACTCCCAGTACAGATCCCTGAGGGACACCACTTGTCACTGTTCTCCATCTAGACATCGAGCCATTGACCACCACCCTCTGGATGCAACCATCCAGCCAATTCCTTATCTACTGTACAGTCCAGCCATCAAATCCATATCGCTCCAATTTGGTGAGTAGGATGTTGTGGGGGACTGTGTCAAAGGCCTTGCAGAAGTGCAGATAGATCACATCAACAGGTCATCCTTTGTCCATGGATGTAGTCACCTTATCATAGAAAGCCTCTAGATTCGTCAGGCAGAACCTGCCCTTGATGAAGCCCTGTTGGCTGTCCTTCATCAGCCCACTGCCTTCTATTTGTCCTGTGAGACCCTTTAGGAGAATCTGCTCCATGATCTTCCAAGGCACAGAGGTGAGGCTGACAGGGTGATAGTTTTCAGGGTCCTCCTTTCTACCCTTTTTAAAAATGGGTATAACATGTCCCTTCTTCCAGTCCCCAGAGACTTCACCCGACTGCCAAGACTTTTCAAGTATCATGGCAAGTGGCTTGGCGACTACCATCCGACAATTCTTTCAGGAAGCTATTGAATGGGCATTTGTATTGGCCAGCTCAAGTCCAAAGGCCATTACTTATTTATTTTATTTTTTTTTTAGCATCTAAGGAAAATAAGTTTTACAGCCCAGGAACAACTCAGCAGTTCCTTCCCTGAAGCAGAAAATATTCACAGAAATCAGCAGGGGTCTTGGCTGAGAAGGGAGCAGAATTCCTGGTTGAGCTTGTAACACCATACAATGCTCTGGCATGTAATGCACTGCAGATCTGTTCTTGAGCAGGCAAGGGAAAGGCCTTCATGACTCATGTATAGATCCTGAACCATGCTGGGTGGCACATGATGGTCTGTACAGACTGATGGTGTTGCACTTGGTCTAGATAGGCCTTCCCACACTGCTGCCCCATAGAAACGTCTATCTTAACCATTGGAAAGTTCTGTCTGCTAGGAGAGCTGAGAGGTGGCCTAAAGACTCAGAAATGATTTACCATCTGTGCCTGCCTATGGAAGGCCACACAGATTTCAGACACAGCCATGGAAGTTCACACACCAACCCCAAATAGCCTGAAGAGCAGCTCTGCCCACAGATAGCACATGGAGGGGATGGTGTCCAATCGATGTGCTGCTCTTGGCATTGAGCCTGCTTACAGGGAACAGCAAGAATGAAGTCCACATTTCATATCAGGCAACCATTGCAAGGCAGTCGATGTCAATCTGGAAAGGAGAAAGACGATTAAAGAAAAGATAGAGAGCCCTAAAGAGCTCATTGGGACTTATGGAGAGTCAGTGCCCCAGCTTTTAGCCAGGTGGAGGGAGTTTCATGGCAGCAAAAGGCACCATGCAAATGCCTGCACAGTGCACGCTGTAGGATGCAAAGATGTGGTTGGGTTCCAAAAGGAGTTTGCTTTGTGGCTGTTGATACAGTCCCTTGATTCATGACTGGTTTTGTTTCTCTCTCTACTTGTTGTTTGAAACACATGTGCAAACTGGCCAGAGTTTTGCTTTTCAAACTGTTCAAGGATGATCAGAATACAAAGTGCTGTCTCATGAGTTTTGTTGACCCTATTCCCTTCCAGAAATTTGCTCACATCTGATTCTGTTTCCTCTGCCCACTCTCTGTAGACAACCAAGTTTCCAGTGTCATTTGCCTCCTACGCACGCTCATTAACCCATTTCCCTCCACCTCTGATTCTACAATGCCCATTTTATCCAATTAATGGTAGGAAATAAGTGGGGGTTTTATGACAGGGGTGTGAAGTTCCGTCTGACACTTTGCATCTTTCCAAAGAACAATGCTTTCTTAATAATTATGTTCAGATGACCATTAAGTTAGTGCTGCCACAGTTCTCCCTTCAGTTTTAATGAATATAAGAAACAGGAATGAACCTCTGCTGTCTGCAGCTGCTGCCATTGTCTGTGAACTGCACATTGCTTCAGAGAGGTTTATTTTTGCTTTAAACCTTTTTCAAACGATGTGCAAAAGAGTCAGAGGGAAAAAAAAGTTGGTGCTTTTTTGTTAGTTCTTGCCTTTCCCATATGCTATAGACAATTAAAAAGAAGCCTCATTTTCAGATGTATTTGAGAAGCAGGACCCCAGTAAATTCCCAGGAGTCTGAGAGTTCTCAGAAAACCATCAGCACCAGGATGCAAACTCTCTCCCTGCTTGTATGACCATGCAAATCCCATCTCTGTGTCATGGAGCGCAGGCTTTTCTGTCTTATTCAGACAAGGAGAAAATCCTGGCCCGACAATCTTCTTGTCTGGGGGAAATCTCATAAGATTTTTAAAACATCAGTCTATCTCAGTAATGCTGTGCACCTAGGACCTTTCAAGCATTTCATAATAATTTCCAGCACTAGGAACAGACCTGTGTGAGACTTGAGACAAATTCCCCAAGAGTCATGGTACCTGGTTCTTGACCTGAGCACTAACATTTAACTGACAGACTGGCTGACATAATATTTAACTATCCATTGCAGATAGACAAATATTTATTCTCATCTCATCAGAACTAAGTTTTCCACTGTGTATTCCAACCTTTGAATGTTTCATTCAATATTCAGACACAATCAGTGCTG
Source organism: Ceyx melanurus (assembly GCA_024611195.1). Lineage (NCBI taxonomy): Eukaryota > Metazoa > Chordata > Aves > Coraciiformes > Alcedinidae > Ceyx > Ceyx melanurus. Next base: position 29,123 of record JANHGL010006405.1, read on the forward strand.
CATATAGTACCTTTACTCACCACATCCAAGTTAAAATGCTCTTCCCTAAATATTTTATCTCAGAGGCAGGTATCTGCAGGAGTCCTGAAAAGTTCTGAGTACTGGGAACATTTAGTTTAACATTATCATTATGTACATACAGTTTTTTCAGCATTGTGATTAAGGTTGTGTCAGCAAGTAACATTTAAAAGCCAAGTTTAGGGACTTCTAACTCACTGAAGAAATCCACTTGGGGCTAAAAGTTGGCTTTTCAAGCAGTTCTGTGGGAGTTAGCCAATATCTTTGGATTTCTTGGCTTCCCTTGGCTTCAAGTCACAATATGACTGAAACATGAGTTTCTTATTTTCTCTGTTTAAAAACTGATCTGCTGTCTTCCACCCATAATATAAGGTAGCCCCAATTTTTAATGTTTGACCTAAAAATAGTTATAGGTTTCTTATTCAGGGGCAGAAAATTTGTCAATTTCAGACAGAGTAACTAAATAACCAAACCCACATTGTGCATTCTTAGTTAGGTTGTTTTTCTCATCAATATGGACAATACATCTCTTTGCTGTGCTGATTTGTAATATCATTTCCATAGGGCTGACCATGAGCTTTAGAACTATATATGTTATCAATCCCCAAAGGTGTTTTGAGGTTTTCTTAATTCCCTGAAGGGACAGTATATATGCATAGTGTTATTTGTCTTGCACATTCATGACAGATAATAATGATTTGACTTGCACAGTTGGTGGTTTTGTTGTTTTTTTCCACACTATTTTGTCTAAAGGGATGCAAACACTGTGAAGCCTCTTTCTTTTGGGGCTTTTCAGGGTTTAATTTAAGGCTTGCAATGGCCCTGGCAGGCAGATTTTCAAATCAACTGTTTTTATGAAACATATGCTGATATTATAACATGAGTAGGTAGATATGCTTGCTGTAGTGCAACATACATTATAGTAGGGCTGTAGATATAGTTATTTTAGATAACTGTAAGTTGTGTCAGCTCTGCGGCTGATGATGAATATTTTGAGGACTCCTACTTATCATGGACTTATCAAGTACAAGTCTTGTTTTCTGGGAAGATGACTTTTGTGAGAACTGGCAGTGATGGGAAGGAGATGTGGAGGACAAGGGTGGAGGGGGAATGAGGAAGGCTGCAGCTCACTAAGAGGATGTTGCTAGAGAATCTGCTGCAGAAGGAGGTGTGCACAGGGGTCTGCAGAAACAGCACCAGAAGTTTTTGCCAGTAGTGAGACAACTTGGAAAAAGCTTCAGCAATTAATTCCCAGAGAGAACTCTTGCTGATGCTTTTAGTTTTTTTACTTAAAGTATATCTTAAAGGTTAACAGACGTTTAGCTCTAGAACTATCTATGTTATCAATCCCCAAAATACTAGAAATTGTACCTCTTCTGCTTTCCTCAACCCATTTGCTGATGCTGGTTCCAGACACGTCCTCCAGTCCTCTATTCTCAAGATGAAGAACACCAGCTTCCTTCCTTTCCATTGTTTCATCCATATTGCTGCCCTTTTCTTTATATCTACATGTCTGTCCACTTGTTCTCTCTCTCCTGCATCTCCCTCCATGTGTGGGGTGAGGGGATGGCTTCCTGGGTTAGAGAGATGTTACCTTTCAAAAGTAAACCATGACCTGGTTTCAGTTGTTCTGCTGGGGGTTTCACACAGCATCGCTTCTTGCAGTGGAGAGAGGGGGATTGTAAACCATGGCTTAACTCATTAACATGTTTAGCATAACATGGCTTAACATTGCTCGCTGTTCTGCAGAGTTTCATATCTCCATAATCAAGCATGCAAGCCCCAGAAGTACTCACAATTTGACATGAACAGGCTGACATGGGAGGCTGGAGATCTGGGGGGGTTGCAAGGCAGCTCATGATGTTTGTGAAGGGGAGGGAACATCAAACACATGGAGATTTCCACCATAGCTTCTTCATTCTCTGACACAATGGGGGAGGAAGAGCTACCCCTAAGAGAGACAGGAAAGACAGAACTCTTGAGTGACCTGGTTGGCTCATGCCCATCATGTTAAGCTGGCTACTGTGCCTCTTACCCCAGCACCAGAGAAAAGTATGTAGCTAGCCCAGATGTTGGTGAAGGGGACTGAGAGGGACCAGCTGAGGTAGCTGATGAAGAAACATCATCATCATGTACTGCTTTGGTGAAATGTTTACCCATGGCTGTTTCCTGAGATTTTAAGAGAAGGCAGGCAGCAGTATTTGGGACCCACTAATTAGGTGCATCCTCTGCCATCATCGGCTCTTCTTTGTCCATGGCTCCTGGGCTCACTCCCAGCCCCACTATGTTGTAAGCCTGGGATTGAGTGGTCTTTTCTTCAGGAAACCATCAGCTATGTGCTATGATCTGTGTTGTCATAATGTAGTGAAAATCTGGCCCCTGCTGTGACATCTGCAGCCAGACAAATGACATCGCCCAGCCTCTGGTCAAAGCCTACGTTTTCAGTTCAGCAGATAAGAGCTAAGACACTGTAAGGACTTCAGAAAGACCAAGATATATGAAAGAGCAATTCCTATTATTTCCATAAGATGCTAAACAGGGCTAAAAATGCATGCAATTGTGATTTATTTTTTTTTTTAGAAAGGTGCTTTATGGACAGTAAATTAAAAAAAAAATAAAATTGTTATTTCTTTATACTATTTTGGAGACCAAAGCTGTTACTCTTCAGCCAAGTAGCTCCATGTTTAAAAAGGAAGAAGCTTAATTGTAGAAATTTGCAAATTTGCAGATTTGGGAGCCATTTGCTATAGGGCATGTGGAGTCTTCTTCCTAATGTACATGTTACTTAATTAAAAAAGCCAGCATAGGCCTTGCACATAACAAAGATATTAGAAAAATCTAATTGAGGCTCTTGAGTTGATTTTTTTTTCTTTCAAGAAACAATAGTGCCATCCCCAAAAGCAGAGCTTAGAGGATCTCCCAGAATGGAGGGCAAGTGCTGAAAATGAGTAATTTCATGGATGTTGCAGCAATATCAGAGGAAGTGAAGTGTCCTTCCCCACTGCTCACTACTTGAGCTTAGATGAGTCCCTCTGGATGAGTTTAGGACTGAAAGACAACTGTAGGTGCCAAAAGGATTGGCTGAGAATGCTAATGCAACCAAACGGATGCCACACTATGTAGTGAAATCATACATTTGCTAAATAGGAGATCTATTAATACTTTTTTAATGACTGAAGAGTTACTAAAGGAGAGCTCAGTACATGGTTATGTCATCCTTCAAGAGCTCCAGCTCCAATAAAACCTTGTTTTGGACCACAATATGGAACCAGAGGCAATACTTTTATCAGATTTGCTTTCAACATTTGAGAACATGTTACTAGAGGTCATTGCAGAATGTTGCTAGGCTTACTACCAGAATGTGTTGTAGGCTTCTATACGTACAAAGCCGCTGACACAAAAGATGCTCAGTCTGTTGGCTCACAGCGTAACTGCCTCCCAGTTTCATCTCTGGAGGTCTGTGGTCCTCAGTGTGCTGGCAAAGTGGCAGCTGCCACAGAAAAACCTGTCATCCAGTCATGTAATAGGCTGACCACTTTTCATAACATTAATAACTCTTTTCTCTCACAGAGTATGGTGCTGTCTCACTGCAGCTACCATGGAGCATGTTCAAGCATTAGTCTTGCATGAATTATCATAGTTTATGAGTCAAAGCTGAAAAGTCCTTTTGAAAATGGGACTTTAGCTTCTACAACACTCAGAAGCTTTTGTAATGTTAAACTCGGGATGCTTGTCTGGGTCTCACCAAAGAGGCCCTTGCTCCCCTTGGACATCTGTGAGCTCACTCCTGAAGCAGGGATGCTCCTCATTGCAGCAAACACTGACAGCTCTCTTTCTGGAAACTTCAACTGAGAGCAAGTGCAAAATACTGCTGGAGAAACAGCTTTCAGTTGTGTGCCTCCACCAGGCATTCAGCTGGTCCCTTTGAAAGAAATAAACCTTAGCTTCAGCTTTCAACCTGTGTATTCTGTACCTAGAAAGGTCCTGTCACAAGAGTGTAAAGTGCTCCTCATTCCCATAGCCTGCCTTTGTCTTCAGCAAGCACCACGCTCCGTCCCTGGCAAGTGCCTGTCAGCCCTGCAGAGGTGCTTGTGGTTCAGCGTTCAGGCAGGGCCCAGTGTCCACCTCTACAGCAAGAAGATGGAAAGCACATGAAACCAAATTACTCAAATTTTCCCATCTATGCACATGTGCACATGTGCTTAGCTGGTGTTAAATTATCATTGTAAAGGTCTAGTAGCTTTGTAATGTACATAGAGAAAATACCCACAGATTTCTCTTTTTTTTCTTTTTTTTTCTTTTTTCTTTTTTTTTTTTTTAATTGAAGCCAGCTGAGTAAATTCATAGGAAGTTGCAACAGGACAAGTGAAATGTATACCCACATTCCCTGGGAATCCAAATGCCTTTACCACATACTGTATTTCATGTGAAATTTATTTTAGAAGACACCAGAACAATATAACTTTTTTCATCGCTGTGTTTTGAAGTTATCACTTTTGAATGAAGTAAGGTGATAAGAAGAAAAAAAAAACCATAAAAATCCCAGAAATTAGCCTCCTTCCACACTTCAATAGAAGAGATTAACTTCTTTTATTTCTGGATTGCTGAAAAAATTATTGCTAATTACAGAATAACTTTAACATTCAGCCCAAATTTAAATTACCCTGAGCAAGAAGCAGCTGGAATGACTTAATTTACATTGGAGTTAGGAACTGTCTCGCTCTTATTCTCTGTTTTTGGCTCAGAAATCATTGTAATCCATTTTCATGCAAATAAAATCTGGGCACTGCATGTCAGTGATGTGCAGGGGGCTGGGGGAGCTATCTGATAACCTACGGGGTGCTGAAGCTGCTGAAGAGCAGCAACATCCATGCCGATCTCCATGGGTTTAGCAGACCTGCCCGTGGTCCCAGCAATCCTTGTTGATAAGGCCAGTGAGCAGCCTGGCAGTCAGCAGCTGCTTGCCAGTACTGACATTTGTGAGGGGATGGTACCATGGTATCCTTCTCCCAGTTCCTAAGCTGGCATTGCTGCCTTTTCTGCTTAGCCTCATAAAAATCTGGGAACCAGATCTCCAGCATGTTTGAGTCAAGGGCTGATTTATGCTATCTGAGGGATCTGAAGGTCTCCACAGCCAGCTCCTCATTTGTAAAATAAACTGATCTGAGCTTAATGAGATTTTGTGAGATTACTTCGGTAAGCCCTGCATCGGGTGCAGCACACTTGGCCCACAGCAACCAGGGCTGATGTGGTCTGTGCTTCCTGCAGCCAGGCAGGCAGCCCCTGCAATGCACAGATGGGACAGTGGACACTGATGGGAGGAAGAATTGCAAAAAAAGGCATGTCCTTGGGGCTGCCACTTCCGGCTCATACAGTTCCTGTTGGGGGTAGATGCTCAGAAGGGCATGATCCTTCTCAAGGATCCACTTCAAGGCACTGTGATGTCCTACAATAGGATATGGGTTCTCCAGAAACAGTGTCTACATTCATTCAGAAATTAAATGATTTGTTACTAAGCTATTTGATAGCTGCATGATAACTATAGATGACAATACCACAGGAGCTGCTGCTGCAAAATTTTGCCCATGATTCGATATGCTGCTGAGCTGCAAGGAATTCCTTGCCTAAGATCTGCATAGCTGGGCTCCAGGTGTTTTGTGGAGTAGTACATTACCAAAAGTGCTTGTACAATGCAGGGATGTGCCCCACTTTGTGCAGATAGCTAGATGTGCATTTGATGGGCTCCTGACCCCTTCCATGAACTGGAGCAGGAATGAACTTTGGCAGAGCTGAGTTCAGGCTTTGAGCCCTGTTGCTTCTCAGCAAACAGTTTTAGTTGGCACGTTCAGCGCACATAGATCTGACCCCTTCTCCCACACCTCCTTCATCAATGCTGTTGCTTAACATGAAGTTCAAAATCACCCCTGTCCTCCAAATGAGCTCAGTCCCAGCACTCTGGCCTTCACATACATATTTAGCAAAGATTCCCTCTGCCTTCTGAAAGGAAATGAACACATTTAAATGGAGCAGGGAACACAAGACAGTGATATAAAGGCTTTAATTTTGAAAATAACTGTTGCTTTTCAGTAATTGAAGTTCATTTTCAGAGGCGAAGATATCTTGTTTTTGATTGCAGCAAAAGTCCAATTTTCCAGGAGGATCTGCCCTCCAGATTTGTGCTCCCATATTGTACAGCTGTGAGTTTCCTCAAGGGCTGTGGAAATTGGTCCTCCCACTCTCACACAGGCTCCCATGCTTCAGTCATTAAGCAGATTGTGGACTTCCTCTCTACAGCCATGCTCATGTCTGTGCATGGAATGAGACTTTACTGTTCATTTTATGATAAATTTTGCTCACTTAGACGGCTTGTGGTGGTCATTGGCATCAGCTGTGTTCCTTGTGTAAGTAAGGGAGGAGCATTTGAACCAGGAGCAAGACCTTCCACCAGTACCACTCATCCTCTCTTTGGCTTTACTCCCATGCCTACTCTTGCCACAATGCCTGCACTGCCTTCTTCCTACGCTCTTTCCTGGTTCATTTTTCTGCATTATATTCCCTGTTCTGGGAGATGAGTGGGACTTTCATCTTGAGTAAAGGAGCCCAACACTGGTCCAGGTCAGAAGAAAATGCAGGAAACAGTTTTTTTGTGATGGAATTTGCTAAGTGAACCTGAACAGACTCATGGAGAGCCACAGTACTGCTGGAATATGGCAGACACCTTGCCTTCTCCCCTTTCCTTCTCCTGATGGAGCCAGATCTCCCAGGCTATCTGAGACCATGAATCCCAGCCAGCCCCACAGCCCAGCTCCAGTCTCTCTCTGGGAGCATTTTGAAAAAATGTAGGCTTTCCTTCCAAACCCCTCATGAAATTCCAATTTCCAAAGAGTGAAATCCTCCCCCAGGCTGCCCAGCTTCTCTCCACACCATGCTGTATGAGGTCTTTCCACTCTGACGTGTGGTCTTGGTCCAGCTTTCAAAGGTTTAGTGCCCTCAGAGTCATGGGCTTGTCAGAGCTCACACACTGCTCAGCACTGCCAGCTTGCATGCAGCCATCATGACAGCCCTAATCATGTTGACAGTGTTGATGGGGCACTGGACATCCCCCAAGAGGGACAACTGCAGGTACAGGCAAGGAATGCTGCCTCCTTCCTTCTCCCACATCAGCTCTTGCTGATTCCTCCTCTCCCCTCACAAACACCCTTCCAGAGGTCTTTTGGATCTTTTAATAGAAATATTGGTGGCTGTAACCTCTCCCTGCAGGACAAAAGGAAAATTTGGGGAATGAGTGGCATTTCCCCCTCCTGTCATCTGCAAGGGAGTGCTGGTCCTTAGGGGAAAGTTCCTTTCCCTTCCATCTCCCTGAGCAAGTGGAGATGATCAGGTCCTTTCAGGCAACAGTAAAAAAATGGACTAAATGACCTCGGACTGTAGGGCTATTGGTTCGTTGTTTGTTTGTTTGTTTTTTTTAAAGAGGTTATCCATCACAACAGTATCTGAGTGTGTGTGTCCCTGGGACAAAGCACCTGGGGCAGCTGTTATCCCACCAAATTGAGGCACCTGGTCATACAGACAACTAGGAAGAGCACACCAGGTTTGTTTTTAGAGATTCGCTTTCTTCCCTTTGTCAAATGTTAGGAACTGAGGAGGTCACAGTACTGATTATGCTGGCTATACACACAGGCAGCATTCAGCTTCCCAGCAGAGCTCTGTCAGTGCAGTTCAGGCCTGACCATAACTCCCCTGAGGTAAATCTGTCATTTACGCTTAGTTTTATGTCCATTAAAAATATTTACTGGGACTTGTGTTAAAGTTTCCAAATAAAGCCTTTGTTTTACCTAATAGTCTGGTAGTTAAGGGAGCTTTCTAGGATACAAACAGAGGTATTCATCCCAATACACTCATGGCTTTTAATAAAATAAAACCTCTTCTAATATTGCAGAGGAGCTGAAATCCTCAGGTGATCCCTGTCTAGCTTAATAACATCATCACTGAGGTCTCTTGTCTTGTCTTCTTGAAGTGAAACATGCCAAAATACTAGTGACAAGTGCTTTTTGAAGAGTTGGTGATTTGTTGTGCTGGAGAATGGATGAGTATGAAGACAACAGATTTGGAAAGCTCACACAGATCACCAACCTTCCTCCAAGTTTTAGCTGCGACCTTGTAAAAGTGGACAGTCAAGGTTATCAGCAATATATATAGGCAATAAACAGTTCAGGAATGCAAGGTTTTGCAGGGAAGATATGTCTCTAAAATATTTGCTGGGAAGACCTTGGAGGAGGTTAGGTTTGAAACCTTCCAAAGATAAGCAGCCATAGCAATATTTATTGTTTACATGTAGGTCTAGGTAATCCTGCTCTGGCAGGGGAGTTGGACTAGATGATCTTCTAGGTCCCTTCCAACCCCTAACATTCTGTGATTCTGTGATACCATCCCTCTTTCTTTTACAAGGGATGAATCACTTTGCAAGCATTTGAAATAAAAGCTCATCTTATATTGATGAGATGGCTCTGATTAGAGACTCAGAAACTGCAGCACATTCAGGGTTGCTGCTTAAATATGATCTAAACTATGGCAGTCTGGTTGGTTTGTTTCTCTAAGAGTGTTAATAGTCTCTGGAGAATCTTGCTGGGATGGCAAGTTGTGGACACTTCAGCCATCTACCCCATTGCCCTGGGAAGGTGGTCCTGCTGGGAGCCAAGCCTGCAGAAGGGACCATTTTCCCCCACTTCATGACCGTAGTGCCTCAACAAGGATGAGCTCAGCCCATGATGCTCAACTATGACATGAGGTCACCTTCCCATCCTTTGGCTGATAGAAGGAAAGGATGTGGAGCCAGTGAGACTTTCCTCTTGCACTGCCCCAGCAAGATTCACCAGAGCCCAACTCCCAGAGCAATCAGTGGCTGATATTCACTGTATTACAGAGATTTCTCACTTGAAACAATTTCATTTCAACTCTTGTAAACCTACATTTTGTATGTCAAAACCCTTAAAGAACATAGAGAGATTTGGTGGTGGTTTTTCTCCTTTCTGTCTTTTGCCTTGTGACATGTTTGTTCTGAGATCACCTTCTAGCCATCTTCTATTATATGTGACAAGCACCAGATCCACTTTCACACAGCTGTGCAGTATGTTATTTTTCATGCTAATGCACTGTTACAATTCTATCGAGTGCAGTTATCTAGAGATTAAATTCATCATGTGTGTTGTGTTTTTTGGCTATCAGGTCAAGAGCAATGGGGAAAAGGAAGCGATGCTTGTGTGTTGACTGTTTGTGTTGCCTTTATGAAACATGGGCTTCATTTTCAGGCAGTCAGAGAAACTTTTGTTTTGCCCCACCTGCCCTCTTGTTTTGTTTTTTTGTTTGTTTGTTTTGTTTTTCTGTCAACACAGTTGAGCGCTTCATCAAGATTTAAGACCAAAATGACTGTTACTACATGAGTCAGAGTCACTGTCTGCCACCGGGAGCTGATTTAATGTTATATGATGCACAACCTCACTTTATGCCCCCTACTGTTTTCCACACAAAAATCATTCTCCAACTTGCTTTGCTGTCAGGTTTCACCTAGGAAAAAAATTGAGTTACTGACTATAGCAATGACAGCAAACAGAAATAATGATTAAAAACCTCCTTGTCATCATTATACTAGATAGTCATGGGTGAAACAGGCTAAGACACTTTCAAATCTTATTTACCCCAGGCTCAACAATGGAATTCTGCCTTAGATAAGATCCATGCAACACACATGAAGTCCACATGCAGAAGTTGCTAAAATATCTCAAAATATCACTCTGTACTATTGAGACAAGGAGGAAATTGATGATTAGGGGAGTGGAGCATCTCCTTTTATGAGGAGAGGCTGAGAGAGCTGGGGTTCTTTACCGTGGAGAAGAGGAGACTGAGGAGGGACCTCATCAATGTCTATCAATATGTTAAGGTTGAGTGTAGGGAGGAAGGAGCCAGACTTTTCTCAATGTCATCCAATGACAGGACGAGAGGCAATGGGTGCAAGTTGGAGCACAAGAGGTTTA
>JANHGL010006405.1:47266-67588 GCA_024611195.1 Ceyx melanurus
TCCTTTAATAATATATATATGTAAAGAATATCATGCAGGTGGAACATTACCAGGCTCCTGAGGAACATCAGTACTAATTGCTGTCTTTCTGTTATATTTTTTTGGATAGCTTTTCATTAAAGAATTCAGACAATGTGCCATGAAGGTGTTCTTTAAGACTGTATCTGCTGGAGAAACACTGCACTCATTAAAGTCTTTGAAGTAAGACAGAGAGAGGCAGCACCACTGAGGTGCTTGCATGAGTCAAAATGCCAGGGATCAGGCTATTAACAAGGGTGAGCAAGCAATGTGGTGGGACAGAAGGGCTCTGTGGGTGCCAGGGACATTCAGTCTACACCCATATATGTTAATGGGGTGTTTTGCTTTGGACTAAGTCTTGTGCAGTTGCATGGACTGAACCTTGCGCTTCCATGCTGGGAAGGCAGAGCAGAGCTGAGGGGTCTCCCAGCCTGCCTGCTCCCTGCACCAAGCCTCCACTGCCTTCCAGGGAAGAGCTCTCCCTTCCAGTATCCACACTGGCACTGCCCAGCAGCCTCACTGCTGATAGATGTTGTAATTTTGCCTAAAATTGCAGCAGCGACTGATGGACACCTTGCAGGAGAAGCAGAACCTGGAGTCAGTTTTAGCAATATTGTGGCTTTGAGAGGAGATTTGAAAGATGAGGTCAGAAATCTCCTGATAATAAACTTTCTCATGAGATTTTTGGCAACCTTTGTGTCTTGTCCCAGCCGGAAATGGTATGAGAACATATTTTCTCAGGGTATTTTGTCACTCCCAATTTCAGACAGCAAGTGGAAAACATTTATTCTAACATAAAAAAAATTTTAAAATGGACCAGTAAACTGAATCCTGGAACAAAGGGAAAAGTGGGAGGCTTTTGTTCTATTTAGACACTTTCACCCAGTACGTCACAGAAAAGAATCCAAAAGTTACAGAAGAGATGAAGAAAGCTGTCCAGACCAGTGGGACATCTAACTAATCTTTTTGATGGTTCAGAGTTATTCTTTGTAGTCTTGTATTTTGTCAGTCTGATTTTAAACAACCCAAGTAATAAGCCTTCCACTTCTCGCCAGAGACACAACAACAAGAGCCACAGATCTCATAGTCAGGAGATTTATTATTGATATCCAGAACAGTTGTGCTGGGGTTATTTTCTTTTTTGATTAATACCTGGCCTCATGAACAAGTTTCCCCAGTTGAGTTGAGTTCTGGTGTCATCTTTGTGTCCTCAACAAATACAGCTTAGCTCTAAACAATATGAAGGCAGTTTAAGGCCAATGAGCTTTTGGGCTAAAAGTGCCCAGGTAAAGAGCTACCGTGGCTCTGCTGACACATGCTGACTTGCAAAGTGTTGTGTGACTTCCGTGTAACCAAATTTTTTAAATCCATCCTTGATGTTTCCTGGTTTAAAATACCCTTGTAAATAACTCTGCTCCCAAGGCATTTATATTAGCTGGGCACTTTAATTCAGTTATCAGGCTGGCTATACATAGTTAACTCTTAATGCTTTCTCATATGTTGGTCCTTCCATCTGCCTTATCTCTTTTGCTGCCTTCTTCTGAATTTCCTGCAGATTCCTGGTTACTCTGGCTCTGGGGCATGCATCACACAACTCCATGTTTTCACATCACACCTGGTTACGAGCACATCATAAATAGGAATTTAGTTTTAGGTATAAGCATAACTTTGAGTTAAGGTTGTGGAGTCTCCATCTCTGGAGACACTTAAGACCAGCCAGGATTTGTTCCTGGGTGACTTGGACTAGGTGATCCTGCTCAGGCAAGGGGGTTGAACTAGATGATCTTCTAGGTCCCTTCCAACCCCTAATATCTGTGAATCTGTGAGTGACCCAAACAGTGCACTTTCCATACATCTAATACTGATTCCACTAAGGGCAGCCATTAATATCCAGACTATTACATGGCTCATTGTTCTTCTAAAGTTTCCTGCCATCCATTTAACAACTGCCTTTTTCAAAAAGATATACACCTAAAGCTCTGTTGTTGTATCTCAATTATCCACAGATCACATGTGATCAATGAAAAGCTCCTCTCTTCACCCCACCAACTCTGCAAGACAAACCTGGGATCTCACAATGGAACTGAGATCTTTTTTTTTTTTTTTTGGTTATATATCATTCACAGGAATCCTGTTTCAGCCTGACCTTTATTATCAATACAATTAAGGTGAATTTGAGCTGGCGTGTAAAGTTTTCAAAGGCACTTACATGAACTTAGAGGCTGAGGCTTATTTTCAAAAGTGACTTGGTGCATTTGGGAGCCTAAGTGAATTGATTCTCTATTAAATTGGTGTTCTCTTACGGTTTAAATTTTTTTGAAAGGGAATTTGGAGTTCCTTAGGCATTTCACGCATTTCTGACAAGATTGATATGATATGTAGGCACAAATGTATCAGACCTCAGCTCACACAGAAGAACTGTGAAAGTGCTAAGTTTCATTTTCAAACTAAAATTTTAGATTAGGGGTGTAATGCTCAGAAAACTTATGCTGGAAACTAAGATCCTGAAAGCAGTGAGAACCTTAAATTTTGTTTAAATATATTCTCAGTCTAAGTGACTGAGACACTATGGCAGCTGCTGTAAATCCCCATTCAGGGACATTCAGTGTAGCTGAAGGAAGCGATAGGACACGGTAATAAATAAGACACTTCATTATATTATAGGACAGTTTATTTGAGGCTCTGGCATTTTTACTGGCTACTTGCCTTTTCTATAATGGAATACTTGTCTTTATGGTTACTTAGGTGGTTATCCAAATTTTTCCAGTAAATATGAAATTTTTAAACTATGCAGCAAAAAAAAATTGCAGCATAGACATGGAATGTCAATGTTGCATCTAGCTGCACTGATTTACTCCTGTTTGTCTTAAGTTTTGCCTATGAATACTGTTAAATATCCTGAAATTGAGAACAAGAAAGTTTGCCCTTTCAAAGTTTTATACTATGCAAATTAAGTGGACTTTGTTCATCCATCCAAATGCAATGTGAATCACTTTCTGTTTCTTGGTCAAATTCCTTGTGTTTCTTCATTATTTATATTCTGTCATCAGAGAATGTTGCTCTCAAATAGCACGGAAATGCTGCTGGATGAATGGTACGTTACCCAAAAGGTACTTTAGAAACAACCTTTAGCCTAAGTGAGCAAATTAATCTTCTACAAAACACTAATAATTCCCTTGAAATTATAATGGAGTTCATCAGTGCTATGTGTAATTTTCTTAGAGTGAGATTCATATCTGAACTCAAAGTGCATTATTATCCTGCACTACTGAAGAGTCTGTTAGTAACTCAGTTTTGCCTTGGAGAAAGATATTAAGAACTACCTCACTTGAAATAGATGCATTTTTTCTTCACTTTGGTTCCAAATTTCACTCTCATCTCTGTTTCAGTTCACATGGCAAGGAAAGTAGCAGAGGTCCAAAAGAATAAGCACCACCATACTTTTGTAGGCAGTCAATTTGTTGAATTTACTGTTCAAGGTGAGAAAATTATGTTCAGATCTCTCCCTCTGCATGCTTAAACTTGCAGGGCTTCTTACAGGGCACTCATTTCACTGTGGTTAGGCAGCTCCTAAAGCCAGTGTGACAGCAGGAGCAGAAGCAACACGGCTGACGGGAGAGGGTCACTGTGGTCTGACTGAGGGCAGGACAGGGTCTTTTGGCTGCAATGGGATTGCATCAGGCATAAACCAGGCAAGAGCTTGTCCCCAGATCTTTGGGTTTATATCTTTTTAACCCATGTGGTTAGATGGTGTTGGGAGGGCAGACTCTTGGTTATGATGCAGAGATTGTTTGATTTTTCAGATATGTACATATTTCACACTGGTTCTCGGTGTGTTTTTATAATTAGGCATATTTAACTGTGCCTTGTTTTACTGCTGTAGGAAGAATCTCATTTGTCAGCAGTTTTAAGCTTTGCCAAATAAAGGCTTGTTGGCAAACTACATTGAGCACACTGGTAATAACCCAACTTTAGAAAACACACACCCTGCTGTGTTGTATTCAAGCCATGGTGCTGTAGAAATTAAAAGGGGAAACAATGCCTGCTTTCAAAAACTGGAGGTTCTTTGTATTCTAATAAAAGCCTAAATTAATGTTTTAAAAGGTTATTGCTATTTTTTTACCAGCTAGCTGGCACTGTGTATAAATCTTATTTAAGCAAGGTCCTACATTATTTCACTGTTTTTAACACATCAGCCAGTATCATACTGCATGGATAATCAGTTCCTGAAATTCATTAGTCCAACCCATTAAATCTCTTTTGTTTAGTTTTAATAGCAGGGTTATTTCTGTGTGTTTGAGAATCTAATATATGATGTACATTCTGACAACACCAGAAGGGACCACAAATATTTCATACATAACCCAAAGGACATATGTTTGGCTTATGGCAAAAATAACCTCATCATTCTTGTGTTTCAGGTTGAAGTGTCCATGTGAGGTCCTTTTATAAGAGCAAAGTAATAGAAACTATGTATAATTTAATCTCATTGGCTTTTAATACATTTTCTTCGGCTTTTAAAGAGTGCTCTAGGAAATGGAAAAACACACAGTCAGCTATGAAATTCTATGCCACTGATGTAGTCAGGCTATAAAATATTCTTTGCATCTTAATTGCATTTTATATAGCCATATAACCTTGTGTAATTCTTAACTCTATAAATCCTAGCTTTGCATCCCATGCTGGCAGCTCGGCGAGAGCGGCAGAGGAATGTTTCCCACAGTTCATTGCTCAGTTCGTTTGTGTGGGCAGAGCTCAAACATCAGAACTGTGCAGGGAACTTGCACCGAACTTTGCAAACCTCTTTTTGCAGACAAAGGATTATCCTTGTCCCCGTGGGTGAACCTGATCTCGCATGATGAGATCCGTAGCTGAGCTCTCTCCAAAACCAGTTGTGATTTGACGGCCAGGCAAATGACGGAGCCTATTTTACATAGAGTGCTTTACTTAAAGGTTTGAAGGATAGTTTAGAGGAGAAGAGAAAGTGGTTTTATTGGCATATAACTGTTAGAACAAAGCAAGGCATGACAAAGACTAAACAAGTATCAGATGAGAAATCACGCCAAAACCAGAATAATATTTCAGACACCACCAACGATGTGAAACCTTGACCTAGTGCAAGTGTGCCTGCAGTGATGCTCTATCCTGCAACACAACAGATGCACTTGCCACTACACTCTGCCCGCTGACTGCCCTCTTTCACTAAAAGCTGCATCCCTAGACAGTGCCATACTCTCAGCCTTACACCTGCTTACCCACTGTAAAACAGAGGCTGAGGAGACCTGTATGCAGAGAAGGGTGACTGTGGTTTACAAGTGAGGAAAACAGTGGGAAAATCATAAAGTGATGATGGATGTGATCTGTTAAACTCTGTAGCTTATTTCTAATAATAAAGTATTTTAGAATGGATAGACAGAGACATAACAGGATCCAGTGGCTGAAAACTGAAGCTGGATAAATTTAGATTAGAAATAATGCTCTGTCTACACTGCAGATTGCAGCAGTGTTGAGATACATGAACAGTAAATGAGCTAATTCAGAGAGCAAAAGGCATCCAACAGCAGCAGCAGAGAGGTCTCAGATTGATTTAGCTCAGTAGAATAAAAAAGCCTATCCAGAGATCTGTGCTACTGCAACCCCGCCTTTCCCAGCTGTCCAGTGAGCATTTAACCTCACTGAATATCCCAGTGCTTGATCTGTGACCTGTAGTGGAGGCATAGCCCATGTTAGAGTCCTCAAGAGAAAGCATAGCTAATATTGCAGCATCTCGTTGAGTAATGTTGAAATTGGTGAATGGCATACTGTGTATCCCTTTGCACATAAATGTAGACAGATTTTACAGTAAGGTCCCCTTCTGGCTTTAGGAAATTTGCACAGCTGTGTAAAGTGGATGCTATTGAGGACCTGCCTGTTGATAAGTACTTGGGGAGGTCAAGCTATTTGCACAGTTGAAAGTTTCTGCTAAACCAGATGAAAGTCAAAATTCCCATGTCATGGTGAATTTTGATATTTTAATATTTGTCTTTGTTTTGTTTAGGAAGACTGTTTTGGTTTCTTGTAGCACTGAAAATCTGTAATGCTTATTTCTTTAGAAATACTTGCCACTAAACATATTGGTTTTGACCAATTAGCATTCCTGCAATGGAAAATCCTTTTAGACTGAAAATTTCCAATTCTTCATCACACAGTTTCAGTTGAACCTCATGGGTTAACCTCCATGAAGTACAGGACCACCTTCTCCAGAAGGGACTTTTACAGCCTCTTCTAGAGAACAGAAATAAAGAGGAGCTGACTTTGGCCCAAAGGGATTAATTGGTACCCTTATTTCATTAGGTTATTTAAAGCAAAGATCTCATTAATCTTTTGTTGGAATAATGTTAGACGAAGTCTATAAGCTGCAGCTGTTGTGAAGAAGTGAAAGGTCAGCAAATTACCAGATGATTTAAAAAAATAGTATTAAAGTTTGAGAGGGAGAATGGAGGGAGAATAAAGGTGCAGACTGGACATTTAGGACCTTTCATTTATCAGTTTTTATATTTGGATATATGGGTGTTGATGTGCCATTTGCTCCATGTAAAATCTGTTGAGCTAAGAAGGCTTTCAGAATCTGAGGACACTTCACAAGCCTGGAGTGTCAAGATAAGACTGGGTTGTTCTTGTGGTCCATCAGTGAGGCTGTTTGGGTCTCTCTGGCCTATTTAGCTGATATGTCAGGGATGATTTATGTTCTCTCAGTTCAGTCCTAGTTGAAACTGCTCTGCATACATCATGCAACTCTAGTGGGTTAGTTTTGGCACCCCCAAAGTGACCACATGCACATTGAGGTGAGACCAGGACAGCATGGCAGCATGCAGGAGAGAGCAGAGTAAACCTGAACTACACGTGCTTTGCAGCACTTGCAGCTTTAATGTTTCTGAAGGTGTTTTTTGGTATTTAGCTTGCGTTAGACATCTGAAAATTCAATTAGAAAGCATTTGCATTGGTTTATCATGAAGAAAGAGTGAATGGTCGTTATGAACTAGTTGGTTTTGGTCAATTTTGGGCCACTTCTGTGCTGTTTGGACCTGTGTAAGGAGGTGTTTGGACTGAGGAATGTCAGACTCTGTAGAAACAGCCTTCTGGGGTCACTGTTGCCATAGGGTGACATGTTCACAAAGCAGCTCCTTTGCATTTGAAGGACTCCACAGTCTGCACCGAAGTGGTATAATGCATCAGCCAGGGTATGTTACTGGAAGTCAGGATGCCTGAGTCCCCATCTCTGTTCCATAGCCTCATCCCACCCTTTCCCTGTCTCCTCCTTCCCTTCTTCATCCATCTCTGTGGTGGTCTAGACTGTGATAACCTGTGTCAGAGGGTCGTCCAAGTCCTTGGCCCACCTCCTCAGGGCCAAGGCAAATACATTCACATATGGGATGGGCTGCTGGTCTCTCCCTTCATCACCCAGCTCCCAGGGAGCTTAAATAAATGTGACCAGGGACAGCTTGAATTTGTGAATATTTGGGAAAAAGAAAGGAAAATGCTGTCCCATTTCAGCATCATCTTCCACCACTGCTTGCAGTAGGTGAAGTAGCTTATCATCAAAGTATTTGCTAATCAGTTTTGAAGCCCTAAGAATTAAAGTTTGAATTGATTGTTCTTCCTTTCTGAGTCAGGAATGCTAATGGTGTCATACTCTGATGGCAGTAAGTGGATTTAATGCTTAGCTGCTGCAGCCCAGGAGGGCTCTGCTTCTTTCCCTTCCCCTTCCTGTGCCCCCCGCTGCTCCCCTTTCTGCTGGCACTGACAATTTTCTACCCCCACCAGCAAACCTGTTTGGAAAGCTAAATCAGCAGAAAAATAACCCTACAGGAATAAGCAAAGAGCTGTTAGCTGGCTCATATCTCCATCTCAGCTCATCTGAGGCCAGAAAAATGCCGGTGAACAAGAAGAGTTGGGAGAGAGGATCAGGACCATTTTCAGTGGCAGCTAGCATTTAAATCAGAATAGTTCCCCTATAGAGCCACAACCTAAGATTTGAAAATGCCAAAATGCCAATGCATCCTGCTCTTACGTACCCTGCTAGGCTTTCTTTCATTTTCTGCCCTAACATCTTAGACATCCTACGTGTTCTTTTCCAAGAGCCTTCAGCCTCTGATATATCAGCAGATCTAGTCTGCAAGAATTCTCGGCTGTGGGAATATTCCTATTTCCACTTGCTTTTTTGTAGAGTTACATTGGATTGCAAATGCTGATTGTGTTTTTCCCTGGAGAATATAAATCCTAATAAAGTACATTGGAATCATTGAGATCTTTCAGTTAGCACTTCCTGGCCAATTTTTTTTTTTTTTTCCTGTGGGGTTACAATCAGCTCTTGAAATTTGGCAACTGCTGAAGAGCTGTGTATTATCACTGAAACAGGAATAAAGTAGTCATCAAGAAAAGGCAGGGAAATCTGACCTATATCAACTAACACCTCTTCTGCAGCCTGTACATACATAGATCTCAGCCACTCAATTAAATTACCACAACTTCAGTAACTGGGCTCCTTTGATTACCAGTGGTAGCCATCCATGTGCACACTCTCAGTTTCTGAGAGATACATAGAAATGCAACTTAGCATAACCTGCTGTCAATTGAAGTATAATTTAGTTTATGGTAACTTGAATTATATCCCATTTTCCAAGGACTATGAACACATATGCACACAAAAACATTTGCATGGAGTTGCCATAACTGAGCTGACAATGCCAACATGTCAGCTGCAGGGGGGGAGTTATGAATCTGAACTCATATGGATATATTATTCTGGAGAAGAACCAGCATATCTATGCTGGGTCTAACAAAATTGAAGGAACTACTCCTGAATTGCACTTTGATATCTCAGTGTGTTCTTGTATGAAAGAGGAGGGTGAGGACTGACTTCGGTAGTCTTGTGTGTTGCTGCATGAGGTACCATAGAAAGTTGAAATCCCTGCAGCCATGCAGGAAGAACTAGAGTGGGATTTAATGGCTGAAAGCTGAATTCAGACAAATAAATAGAGTTTATTTCTACAACTTAATAAATAGAGCTATTTCTAACTTCAGAGTTTGGGTTTTATCTCAGAAGATGTGTATGCAGGACATGAGGTAGCCCAGCAAGAGAAGTGTAAATGCCCTTGTCCAAAGTTCCTTCATGTATGCTTCTCTAGTGGTCACAGAGCCAGAGCCATCACCTAGACAAGGCACATACACAGACCTTCAGTTTCCACCTAGATGGTGGATTAGCCTGTGCCCTCTGCAGAGCTGGTCTGCTGTGAACCTGTGGAGAGTTGTGGAGGGCTCTGCTCACCACAAGGATAATCAAAGGGCAGCTCTGACATTTCCCTCTACTTCTTTTTTCCTTGATGGAGAAAGAAGAGCATCCATGAGTCAGTCCTTCATTTTTGCCAGCCTCAGTCACTCATAAATCATTAACTGGGCATGCAAAATCATGTCATTTGGGGCTGTTATGGCTGTTTTGTGTTTTAACTCTGTATCTTTTGCCTCCTAGTCTGTAGGAGCTTTGGGTACCTTTCTTTCCCAGTTCCCAGTTTAAACACACAGTAGCTCAATGTTCAGCAGCAGCCTCAGCTGACTGTTATCTTCAAATGTAAGGCAGCAAATTGGAGTATTTAATAGTCTGGAGCTCGGGTTTTATTCAGCCACATTTTGATCTCCTGGACATTTTTCTGCTCCCAAGTTTGGCTTATGAAATATTTTGATTTATAAGCAATCTATAGACATTATAAAAAGACATCCTGGGTAGAGTTTATGTACTTTCTTGTATGTCATATAAGTTATAGTTGTTATAGTATGTTGTAGTCAGCAAGAATTTCAAATACACACAAAAAACTTTATTTGTTGTGCCCTTCAATAACATTAGAATTGCCATTTTGCTACTATGAATCATCAGACTCCAGCAATGTAATGCCCATTAGATCATCCAGTTCCGCTCCCAGTCTGTGTCACATTGTTCTCTACAAATATTTGCCTTGTACAAGATCTTGCAGTCAGTTTACTACAGTCTAGTCTTTCCACTGCTTGCCTTGGAAAAGAGTGGATCAAGAATACTAGGAAACACCAAATCACATTGAATATGTCAGTGCAGACTGTAAACAAACAAAGCTAAAAATAATTTGAGGACCATGTACAGTGGAAAACTTCCATTTCCAAAAAAATACCAAACAGCTATTCAAAGGGAGTCCTTACATATCCTTGTTCAGTTGTAGGTTTTTCTTTGTCAGGGATTTTTAGTTAAAGTATAAGGCAAGAAAGAATATACTAGAAGCTCAGAATACCGGTTTTTCTTGGAGAGACAGAAAATGAAGCAGACTTGTGGTTCTGCTGCTTGTTTACTTGTCTTCCTCCCTTATTGGCAAATAAGTGTATTCTGAACCAAATGATAGATACCTGCTGTGCTGAATTCCACTGCTCCGACTTAGTTACACTAAGCACGGAGGTTTTGAGTCTGATTTTTAAAACTGTCAGGCGCCAAATGGCATGCTTCACATTAGCCTGCAGTTCTGTACCTAATTTGCATTCAGTTATGCAAATTAAACATTTGACTTGAGTAATCACACACAAATCAACGTGTCTGATCATTTGCACACATGCTTATTCACTTCATTTGCTCAAATAAAATATATACTCAAACTTGGTACACAGCTTAGTCCCTAACTCTTTTAGTAACCAGTGTCAGTATTTCGGAGGCTGTTAATATTGTTCCTTAACAGGGCAGCTGCAAGCAGTTAATAGTGTAGGCATCCTTTAATAAAATTCCCTTGGGCATGTTTGCATGCCTTTACAATCTGCTAGTGATGGCCATAAGGTTGCCTGAATGCATGGAAAGTCCAGTGCATGGAAGTTTGCTAAAACTGACCTTCAGTTGTAGGCTGTTGTTATCTTAAAAGCAAATAGAAAAAAATAACCCTGAGGACTAGTTAAGCATGCTCATAGAACATATCCTGGTTTGGACAGCTTAAGCAAAAAAAGTGAATCTACACATATGCTAGTTAGAAATGTGCAAATTTAGCATTTTCCTGCAGTAAAGTAAGCAAAAAATAAAATTACTTCTGTACCTAAATATTCATTCTGTCAGTAGCATTCCTCTATTCCAGGAGGTTGCAATAATATGGGTTGTATCTGATGAAAGAAGATCAGCCTTTGGAAGAAATGTGAAATTATTTAGCAACTGAAGCAGAAAGTGGGGGTTCAAAATATTTCAAACACATTCACTTCAGGGAAAAGTGGCTGTTGGCACAGGCACAGAAAACTGCCTTGGTATAATAATGCTCAACAAATATCATCTATGAAAAATGCATTCGATAAGCAAGATCTTTTAAAATTAAGATGGTTTTATTATTTATTTGTGCGCAAAATTGAAATGTAACATGTAACTGTATATTAGATAAATAAGCAGTTTAGGAATTGATCCTAAAAAATAAAAGATCCAGATAAAATAGTATTATTCTCCTGAAATCGCTGTAGGGCATATTGCAGCTGCCCACTCTGATGGTGCTGTACCAAAGCTGCCTGTACACCCAGTAAACTCTGAAGGCCTGTGAAAGCCATTTGCCCTAGGTAGACCATTTATTGTATTACATCGAAAACTTTTCAGGTAGGTGAGGAAGGAGTTTCTGAATTGCAGAAAATTGAAGTCCCTTCTAAGCAGTAACAGTGCTGAGATCTCTGCTTCTCCGAACACACTAGGATGCCTTGGGGTATATATTCATAAGCCTCTGGTACCCATGGAAATGGACTCTTAGGAGCACCAGCTGTTGTTTTCAGGCACCATCATGGATCCTTTGTTGATTTAGATAACCTGTCTGCATCCCTTCTGTTCAGATAAATTAAGTTCATGGCGGTCAAGATGGCCTGATTCTGGCCAAAATAACCCATGGTCAGGAGAGGAGATGCCAAGATCTATGTAAGGCATATTTACTCACAAATGGACTCTGTCCTCAAATGTCCTAGCTGGTCACGGCAGTGACAGACAGCCCAAGAAACTGTGCTAGATCTTCAGCATCCATCTGCACCAATGTGCTCACAAAGAAAGGGTGAGTCTGCAGGGACTGTTTAAAAGGCCTCAAATGATAAAATAAACCCACAGTATAGGAAGCAAACTGCAAGGCAGTGTTCACTGGAAGAAGTCACGTAGACCCTGAGCGTTACTTGATTCCAGAGGAGGTTGTGAAGCTGCCTGGTGAGAGGCATGCCCCATGACCTCAAGACTAAACAGCCCCTTTACAAACAATGCAGGCAGGAGATAAGTTTTGCTTTGTTTTGGCCCCTGCATTAATTGCAACTAAAATTAGAGCCCTCAGCAGCAGCAGGGAGCAAAACAACTATGGCATTGTTAGCTTTATCAGGAGAAACAAGGAGTGTGAAGGATGAAAACATAAGGCAAGTGGAGGGACCAGGACTAGAAAAATTACGTCAGGTCCAAGGACTGGGTTGGGCAGGACCACTTTCCCCCTTCCACATGGTGTATTTTCCTCCATGCTTTGTGTTTAAATGGAAGCTTTAACCTGTCAGTATTTAGTGTCTGGAGATGACAAACCTGTTCTTAGATCATCCATTCCCTGCTTCCAGTTCAGTATTACACAACTACAACTAAATCATCTTGTGTTCTCAAAAGTAAGCACTGGAAGCAAAATTTCAGCCCCACTGGGATTTCCAATAACAACATATCCATCAGTGTCAACAGATTTCACCCATGGGAAATAACATTCCAGTTTATTCTGAAAGTCATGGCTGAGCTGATCTCTAAAAGTTGAAGACTGCAGCACCATGGATTCAGCCTCAGAACTGTGTAAGGAGATGCTTCTGACAGACCTATGCTTACATCTTCTAGTGCTTTGTTTCAAAGCTTGCTGTGGATACATTCAGGTTTAGTGATGAGAGAAGACTTTGGAGGCTTCCTTATAAACAATATGGACTGAATCACCCATGTCTGCAGAAACAGATACCTTCACTAGCATTCTTTAGTGTTTTCCCAATGCATTTTCTGAATGCTCACCCTCAAACTGAGAGCAGTTTGAGATTAACAGAGTTATTAGGAAAACAAAAAATCAAACAAGTAATTTTTAGTTTACTTTCATACACACATTAAAATGTTATTTAAATCTCAGAGCAAGCATAAATAAGAAGCCTGGGCTGACTAAGACCAAAGGTTTGTCTTGTTCTGTATGTGGCTACTCTTAGGGGTCGTAAGTAGGATAGCATAAAAACCAAATAAGCCAAATAATGTTAGACTTCTCCAGGCCAATCTCCCAGCCTCCAACCATATTTAGCTGTAAAGCCTAAATAAAAGCATAATTAAATTGTATTTGTATATATATAGCTTGAATGGATCTTTCTTCAATTAATTTATCCATTTTCTTTTTGAAGCATTTAACTGTTTAAACTTACAGCATGTATGATATCTTTCTAAAAATAGCTCCATAGATGTGCCTCACATAAGGACCTCCTTGTCTGCTTTTACCTTGCCATGTGCTCATTTTATTATGCCTTCCAACACTTTCATCAGAACATTCATTGATCTCTGTTCACTTAGTCCATGCAACCCATTTTATATATTTGAATCACATTGCGCCCTCAGTTTTTCCTTTCCTTAGCTGAAGAATCTTAACCTTTTTAACTGGTTCCTCTATGGAAGGTGGTTTTTATCTTTGATTGTCATTTTTCCCCTTCTCTGTATATTTTTCTTTCTACTACATCCTTTTTGAGATGGGGTGGATTTAAACAGTGCTGGCATGATGTGTCTTTGCTTTGCTCTCTATTCCTTTGCTGGCATTCAGCTTTCTGTCTGAACCCTTGCACTTATGAGCACTGTGGTGGTGTTTATACCACCAAACCTACAAAGAAGAAATCAAGCAAAGGTACCAGGAGGCCTATATGGATGAACAAGGAACTCCTTGACAAAATTAAACACAAAAGGGGAATCCACAAAGGCTTGAAGCAAGGACAGGTAACCTGAGATGACTACAAAGAGATTGTTCATTAAACCAGAAACCAGGTCTTGTGAGACCCCACCTGGAATACTGCATCCAGTTCTGATGTCCCCACCATAAGAGGGACATACATCTTTTGGAACAAGTCCAGAGGAAGGCCACAAAGATAATCTAGGTGCTGGAGCACCTCTGCTACAAGGATAGGCTGAGGGAGCTGGGACTGTTCAGCCTGGAGAAGACTCAGGGGCACCTTATAACTACATTCTGATACCTGAAGAGATCCTACAAAAAGTCTGTGGAGAGACTCTTCACAAGACTGATCAGTAATAGGATGAGGGGAAATGGTTTTAAACTCAGGGAAAATAGGGTTAGACTGGATCTTAGGAAGAAGTTCTTCAGTACAAGGGTGGTGAGATTTTGGAATAGCTTGCCTCGAGGGGTTGTGGATCCCACCTTCCTGGAGGTGTTCAAGGCCAGGTTAGATGAGGCCTTGAGCAATCTGGTCTAGTTGAAAGGCATCCCTGCCCATGGCAAGGAGGTTGGATTAAATGATCTCTAAGGTCCCTTTGGGGCTAAGCTATTCTATGATTCTGTGATCTGTTCTGATCTTGAGATGTCATTGCAAAGAAGTAAGACTGAGTTTAGGGCCCATCACCATAGGCAGAGTAAAGAATGTTTCCTATGTGTTGGATTTTATATTTGTCTATATTGAATTTCAGCTTCTTTTTTATCACCTAGTTGCTGGTAATCTCCTTTCACTATGAAAACTGATAATTCACTCTTACCTTTCCATTCTGCCTTTTAACCACTATGAAGAGCTTCCTTCTTGCCCTACAATAGCTTAATTTCCTCAAGCATCTCTACCAAGTGATCTTGCTGAGCTCCTTTGGGCATGAGCTTCCCAGTTAAGCTATGTCAACAGAATTCCTCTTGTTCACATGTTTGTTATCTCCTTCAAAAAGCCTTACTAGACTTGTTAAGTACAACTTTCCTTTGCAAAAGCTGAGTTGGATTTCTCCAGTGTATCCTATTCGACCAGATGTCACCTATATCTGTTCTTTAGAATTATTTTGTATATACATTTTGCCTTGTATAAGCATTTTCCCTAGAACGTTTTCTAAAAATTGGTGCCATATTTTCCACCCTCTAGTTTTCTGATGCCAAGATAATTTTCAGATAAAAGCTGAACACTACAGTTAGCAGTTCAGCTGAATCAAGATAAAAGTAGGAAGAAATATAGATTTTTCTTGTTTCCTGGAAAAGAGTTTAGATTTGCAAGAGTCTGAATGACCTGTCACTTTAATTTGCTGTGAATGCCAAGCCTTAACATTTAGTGATTATCTGCTAGCTTATCATTTCACTATTTGACAAATACTGTGATAAAGGACACTTGGCCACTAGTAGGGAGGCTGACATGTGCTGAGAGCACTGGAAAACCTGAAATGAAATTATAAACACAAAAAAGGATGAGTAAACCTGAAACAAAGTGAAATAAAAACTAGCATAAAATAGAAAACTTGGAAAGAGGCAAAATAAAGCTCACAGTTTTATTTTGAGTCATTCTCAACATTTTTCCATTTCAGAGAGGTCACTCTTCTCAGTAAAAACACAACTTTGCCGTAAATGTTTCTACTACTGTGACAACTGAGCTTGTAAGAAAGCATCATGTTCAGCAGTATCTGTTGCTCATTGGGGATGTTGTATATTTAAACTGACGTAAAGCTGTGCTACAAAGGTTGGAAACGTTAAATAACGTGCAAGTTTGTGTTTCCTTGTGAACATAATTGCCTGACCTCTACAGCAGATGTGATTTGCCAAGATTTTCTTAACAAAGGCAATGACCTTAGTTTACTACATTGTATGAATGCATTTAAGCTTTGGCACTGGTGCATACTGCATTCCCTTTCCTCTGAAGTTTTGACTATTGTTTAATTCAACTGTATTTACTTGAGGCCCAAAAGAACTGGCACAAACTACCTGCTCCACCACACATATCGATTAGGCTGGTATTGAATTACGGTTCCTTATTTTAAGAAGTTTTGTCAGTGTGCAATCCTACAGAGCATTGTTTATGAAATAAGCCTGCTGCAAGGTCAGAGGACTAGCAGCCCCATGGGACAGTAAATAGCATTGCAGACCATATACTCTTAATTATTTAACATGTTTTCAGATGAGCGATTTGAACTGAACTGTCTCATCTTTCACAGATAAATAGTGAAGATGACTCAAAAGCTTTTATGGCCTATATCATCCAGGGTAATTTACCTCTGAAAAGTGAGATGGCAAGGAATTAGAAAAAGAAGCTGGGTTTCTTACAGATTTGAATCATTGTTCCTTTACATTCCCTTTTTTTACCCAGCTCCTTCTCCTATGTCCTATAACATCCTCACCAAGCAAAAGATACTAGATGCCAGCTGTGTCAACTTGTAACTCTGACAACCTCTGCTGAACAAATACAGATGGGTTCTATCAGTGCCTCCCTTGCCTGTTACCCAGGTTGGATGTTCTCCCCTTCCCAGACACTAGTTTTCATACAATGTGTAAGAGCTTTGCTTCTCTGATTCTCCTGTCATTGAATCATAGAATGTTAGGGGTTGGAAGGGACCTCCAGATATCATCAAGTCCAACCCCCCTGCCAGAGCAAGGTCACCAAGGGCAGGCCATACAGGAACAAATCCAGGCATGTCTTGAAAGTCTCAAGAGAAGGAGACTCCACAACCTCTCTGAACGTCTTGTTCCAGGCTCTGTCACTCTCACAGTGAAGAAGTTTTTCCTCATGTTGAGGTGGAACTTTCTGTGTTTCACCTTGCTACCATCACGTCTTGTCCTATCACAGGGCACAACTGAGAAGTGACTGTTCCCGTCTACTTGACACCCACCCTTCAAATATTTGCAAACATTAATAAGATCCCTTCTCAGTCTTCTCCATGACAAAAAGCCTTTCCTCAGACTTTCTTCATAAGAGAGGTGTTTCAGTCTCTTCGTCATCTTTGTAGCTCTCCATTGGCCTCCCTATAGTATTTTCCTGTCTCTCTTGAACTGGGGAAACCAGAACTGAACAGAGTACTCTTAAGTGTGGTGTCACTAGTGCACTCCAGGACACCATTGGCCTTCCTGGCCACAAGGGCACATTGCTTTTCCATGGATAACTTATTGTCCATCAGGAGCCAAAGCCCCTCTGCATGGGGTTACTTCCCAGTGAGTCTACCCCTAACCTGTACCATTAAATGGTGTTGTTCCTCCCAAGGTGTAGGACTCTACACTTACCTTTGTTGAACTTCATTAGGTTTGCCTTTACCCAGCTCTCTGGTCTGCCCAGATGTCACTGGATGGCAGCACAGCCTATTGGTGTGTCAGCCACTCCTCCCAGTTTAGTATCATCAACAAATTTACTGAGGGTACACTCCATCCCTTCTTCCAGGACATGTTGAATAAGATTAGATCCAGAACTGATCCCTGGGGAACACCACTACTTACAGGTCACCATCTGGACTTTGCACCACTCATCACAATGCTCTGAACTCTATTGTTCAGCCAGCTCTCAACCCATCTCATTGTCCACAATTCTAATGCACACTTCCCGAGCTTACCCACAAGGATGTTATGGGATACAGTATCAAAAGCCTTGATGAAGTCAAGGTAGACAGCATCCACTGCTCTCCCTGCATCCACCCATTCAGTCACACCATCATATAAAGCTATCAGATTAGACAGACATGACTTCCCTTAAGTAAATCCATGCTGGCTACTGCTGATAACCTTTTCTGCCATGTGCTGAGACATGATATCCAGAACGAGATGCTCCATTACCTTTCCAGGGATGGAGGTGAGGCTGTCTGGTCTGTAATAACTAGGAGTCTTCCTTCTTACCCTTTTTGAAGACTGGAGTGACATTGGCTTTCCTCAAGTCCTCAAGCACCTCACCTGCTCTCCATGATCTTTCAAAAATGATGAAGAGTGGTAGAGCAACAGCATCAGCCAGTTCTGTCAACACTCGTTGACACTTTAGGGACCATGGATTTGTGTGTTCAGTTTACACAAGTGATTTCTAAGCCAGTCCTCGTCAACCAGTGGAGAGACTTCCTCCTGTCTGTCAAATCTGCTTGCAATTGACCCAGTGTTGGCAGTGAAAGGAGGGAAATAAAAGGCACCAAAAACCAAAACTCCAATGACACAGTGATCTTCCATGCATACTTGGAAATCAAATGTCCCAAGTGCCATTTGTCCAGCCAGGAACATGCTATATTAATATAACCATCATAGATAGTGGTACATAATGGAGGTGCATCTTGCAGTCAACATTATCCAGCCCACATTGCAGCCCTGTAGCAAGATCCACCAATGTGGTCTCACAAAACGTGGGCTTTTAATGAAAGAAGTAACCAGTATATGTGGCCACTTTTCCCTGAGCTCACATCAACTGCTTCCTAATTAAATTGAATTTATGCTGATTGGCATGAATGTACTTACATCTGAAGCCATGATGAAAGGCTGCTGTGGGAAGAGGCCAATACAGGGAAAGGACGGAGCAATATAGAACCCTAGGCAGTGTGGTGATGTAGGATTGCCAGTTTGTGGATTGCCCAACTTCACCAGGTTCTCAGGAGAATTAAGTCTTTACACACATTCTTCTCCCTTTTGCTCTTTCCAATGCTACAACATGGAAATTGTGAGTAGGAAGGCATATTTTCCAGTCCCCTTTGTAGGAATGACCCACTTAACAGATGATACAATCAGGGTATTTACTTTTTTTTCTTTCTTATTTTTTTTCCCACTTCCAGTAACGGATGTTCAAAAGAAAAATGCCCATTCAATCAGATGCCCAGTGTCCAAATTGGCCAGCACAAAGGAACTAATCTTGTCCTCAGCAATCCTTTTTGTTCAGGTGCAAAGCTAGTGCCTGTGGAAGCTACCAATCTAAATACAAATGCAAAGAACTAAGAAAAAAGGGGGGAAAAAAAGAGAAAGAAAGGACATTTCGGACAAGTCATAGTAAGCTTGAGACTTTCTTGTCTCAAGTAAATTAATTGTGGAACAACATAGTGTACGATTTTGGCCTCCTAAAATGGAACATATTCCTTATAAAATTGGCATGCTGTGCAGCTCTCTGACATTTCCAAGTGAAACAACAGGACCACTAGAATGGAAAGTCTGCAGGAACAAAAGAGAAGAAAAGGAAGTTTAGGTTGAACAAAGGTTTCGTTCATTGTTATAGCCCCTAGAGGAAGAGCAGTGCTGTACAGAAGCTGTTAATAATGGACTGGATTGGGTGCCCCAAATCAGTGCCAAGATCTAAATGTGGTTGTATTCCAAACTCCTCCCCAACTGTCCAGATATCCTGCAGAATTTCCATCTAGTGTGAACCCCATGGGTTTCTTGGAGCAGAAAAAAAAAAACAACAGGTGGGGGACAATTTTTTCCATGATTTGCATGCCACCATCTCACTTGATAAATGCAATTCACTTGCACATCAAGCTTTTCTGACAAACTTGCAAGTTGACCTAAACTCTTGGGTTATAGGAAGGAACTGTACTGTGCTGAGGGCTTGCTCAAGTAACTATGGCAACTCTGCTTCTCCGTTAGTCTTTGAATGAATTGTACTAAGTGAAAAGAGCTTCAACCTACCATCATTGTTTAATAATAACCTACCAGCAAAGGAGAATCCAGATTCGGAGATGCTGTGTTTCCTTTCAACTATGAGCTGGGAAATGCAAAAGTAAAAATCAGCAAAGCCAGTTAAAGAATTTCAATGACATGACTTTGTTCCTCCAGCAGATAAACAAATCCCCAGTGCACCCCCAGGGCGCAGACCTGCTCCTCACTGCTGGGTTCTCATCAAGTAAAAGCAGAATTGGAGCTCACAGATTTTAGTAATTCTAAAATACATGTCATTCACTGGTTTAGATTTACATAAGCCAAGTTATATGTTTCTTTTTATTAGGCAGTGAATGAAAGAAAAGGAGAGAAACCTTTTGAAATGTGTCATTTGGGGCTGGCAGGGTGAGATTGAACCTGCGCAGTTGTGCGGTATGTCAGAGTGCATCAGGGTCAGAAAATGTGCACAGTTCCTGAGTGGGGATGATGTTTACAGGCTTCCCTTTTTTAAAAGCTTCAATTATGCCAGGGACTTTACATTAGAACTTAAAATTTGTTCTTTATAACTAAGAGCCGTTTTGAATAGTAGCCAGGCAGTCTGGGCCAGGTTCTTCTTTCAGGCTTCTGACACGATCACCTAGACTAAGTCACCAAGGAACAGATCACAGACACTTAAGACCCGCCTGGATCTGTTCGTGGGCGACTTGGTCTAGGTGATCCTGCTCAGGCAGGGGGGTTGGACTAGATGATCTTCTAGGTC
>JANHGL010006405.1:101582-128127 GCA_024611195.1 Ceyx melanurus
GTGTTTCTGAGGGATAGAGTGTTCTGTCACAAACAGAGAGGGCCCCGCCCCCCCCCCCCCCCCCCCCCCCGGGACTACATCCTAGTTTGGATAGAGTGGAGGAAGCTGCTGTGAGCAGTCAGAGCAGATATCAGGCGCCATCCTGCATTTGTGGCAGCCTGTTGTAAGAACAGAGGAGCAGCTCGGCATTTGCTTGATGCAGTGAGCATTACAGGGGGTGAAGCCAGCAGGTCTGCCAGATTCATGTCCCTTGCCCTTGCACTCCAGCAAATACACCTCAAACTGATGCTTACTCCTTCTGGTGCTTGGGTGTTGGTCTCATTTACACCTTGGTGCGCATCCAGGGTGTAAACTGCACTGAAACCCACGCTTTGCGGGGTGCTATGAAAGGGCAGAGTTTGACCTGCACACACAAGACAGCAAACTGGCTGGCTTCTCTGGGGGGAAGTCAGGAAGGCTTTGTTGTTGTCAGCACTGAGATTCATCCCCTGAGCTGTACAGTAAAAATGAATGTTAAAATAAAACTACCTTTGTTTGACTTGTTAAATACAAGTCATTTCAACCTCCCTGTCAGCAAAAAGTTTTGGTTTTTTCTAGTTATTTTTGCTTTATCGGGAACAGGGAGAACTCAGTAATGCTGGTATTTTGAACTGTAGTTTAATAGAAGCCAGACTAATACAGTTCATTAAAATATGCATGTTTGATGTTTGAGGTAATGCTTGCACAAATCCTTGGGGAGACAATACCATAGAGCTAAAATAATGTTTTTCACAGCCAAATGGCATAATCTCATTACCAAAGTTTTGTGATCATGATGAAAGGTACACTTAGTAAATGCAAGGGATAAACTTTTCTTTTTCTCCATAACTGCTCTTATTACTCATGGATATCAGTTCCAATGCAGACTGTTACATTTCCTTCTTTACTCTTTCTCTCTTCTTTCCTTTGCCGCCCACTTTGTTTATGATTCACCATCAGTTTCTATAGTCTGGATATAAGGAATGAGGGCAATTTCTGTTTGCCTATTTCATAGCAAAAGAACATCCTATAGAGCTGCATCTGCTAGCATTTAGCCCGGAGATGCAGATATTGCTCAGAGGGGACAAAATTTTAAAATCTGAAATTCTTTTCTGTGATTTCCCTCCAACTTCTAGCTTTCCAACGGGCTCCTCAGCACGCTGCTTTTCAACCTCTTCCAGCTGGTGAACCCACATTATTTCAAGGAAATCCACAGTATAGCAAATAGAAACCTTGCTTTTCTTGGTTACCTTTTGACCCTCCTAAGTAAGCTGTGGACTCCCAGGCATCTGATTTTATGCTGAAAACTATGGATTTAACAGATCTGAAGGAGAAAGAGCACATCTGCCAGAAAAGTATAGCTCTTCTAAACATTCCTCTGACCATATTGTCTTCTGAGAGGAAAAAAATCTATCCTTACCTTGCTTGCAGGGTATGGGAAAAAACCTTTTTTGTCTTTATTCAGTATTGCTGTAAGAGCAGCTGGGGTGCCTTTGGGCTGTGGTGTTACAAATAACTGAAAGGAAACTGCAACACGGTTGAAGAACCAGGCCCTGATGTGATCTGGTGAACACTCATTTAACGTGTTCTGGTGGACATTTCTTTCTATACCTACTAGCAGTTCTGGTTCAGATAGCAAGGTAGACTACACTGTGAATTTTTCTCTGCCACTTTACAGCTAGCATGTCATATCTGTAATAGAAGCCTCTAAATCAGGAACTGACACTGTTCCCATGTCCTAAGTGTTTATATGACTCTTTAGGATTGAGTGATACATTAATCTTTTCTAATTATACTATACTGTATCTCTTGAAACATGATGAAGAACAGGGGTGTTTCTGCTCCCGTACATGTAGATAGGAGATGCACCAGGTCCCATTTGCAGCCCAGTGACCTGTGTTTGGGGGAAAATAGAAGACCTTAGGTTCATGGAAGGCACAAGAAATAAAGATGCTGGAGGAGGAGATCTAAAATGATGTTTTGAATATTCTGTTTCTTTTGCAATATGATTCCTCATTCATCATGCAAATTTATCATTTTTATGCAATTAATAATTGTCATTATGAAGATTATTTTGATTAGCTTGTACAGCTGACAGCTAGTAAAGCTGTGTGAAATATTTACATACATAAAGATTCTCCTAGTGGGAAGCTCCACATTTTATTTGAGAAAATCCATATTTCTCTTATCATAAAATGAGAAGGATGATGAGAATTTGACCTTGTTAATCTCATTACTGGCTGTAACCCAAAAACTTCAGGTTCATAGGTGATACAAACTTGTTAGTGTCATGATATAAAGTCATGACTCAGGAATGTGCCCAGCTGAATGCTTGCTGATGCTGCCACAGTGGCCAAGGACATTAAATGAGTTGTAGAAATCAAGTCACTCCTTGTCTTAAAGCTCCTGATGATCCCAGAGTGATCTAAATGTGCCTCAGGGTAAATAAAGCACAGCCCCTTGCAATTCATACACATGGTGACCTGACCTCCAGTTGTGCAGTGGCCAGCACAGCAATGCCAGCTGCAGGAGTGAGTGTTTACCACCATCCCTTCTCATTCTTGCTTGTCACAGCACTGGCTGAAGCACTGGGATGGATGCATCTATGCTGACAGACAAGATTTTTTCTCAGATTTTTTTTCTGCAGCAGTAGATCTGCCAGCAGAACTCCTGTCAGCATCCAGTGCATCTCCACTGAAGGCTATACCAGTGTGTTTGCTGTGATGGAAATGTCTTGCTGTGGACAAGCCTGTGTCTCCTTCTGCTGTCCTGAAGGAGCTTTAGAGCATTACCTGGTTGAATCACTCCCTGTGTAAAGGCTTTTTCACACAACAGAGGGATTTGAAGGTATCTTAGCATATGTCCAAATCAGTCACAGTGTGGCTAGTCTTCTGAAGTCCTCAGTGTACATGGCTGCAGTCAGATCTCCAGAAGTGGTTAGCAGCTTCTGAGGTCATGCCTTGATGCTGCCAAATGCCTGCCTAGGACCCAGTCCATCTTGGGACTTCAGGACTCCTCAGTGGAGCGATACAGGCAGATGGGTCATGGCACTTCCTGCACCTCACCACAGTCATAGAGATGACCAAATTCAACCCTCACAAGTCTCATGAGCTTCCATGTCATGTATTACTGGAAGAAGGCTTCCATTTCAGGGAGTGTGGTGGCCAATGCCACATCTCAAGAGAGTCTGTGCATGGCAGAGCTTCTTGGATGGATCTGTGATCCCTCAAGAACTGTATCCACTGTGGGCCAAAGGGTCTGGGGCAGAAACCAAGACATGGGGAATCTCTGCTGCTGGTGTGCAACACGTTATGTGATCACTATGGGCTTGTCTGCTCCAGTAGTAGCCTGGTGAGAGGACACACCATGGCCAAGGTTGGTGCTATGAACCATCTTTGTGGCCTAGGTAGCTGCTATGATCTGTCTCCATAGCCAAGGTTGGTGCTGTCAGCCATCTCTGTGGCCTGGGTTGTTGCTATGAGCCATCTCACTCCATGTGACTCAGGTTCATGACCAATACCCTAGATGAGTCCTGTGTGGCTCAGCTCTATAAATCTGTCTCATGGTGGCAGGAGCAATGCATGAGAGCTATTGTGTGTTGAAAGGCTGCAAAAATGAGAACTCAGCCAGTACATTTTTTGCATTAAGATGCTTAGGCAATTTAATTTAATGCAAATTAGGAGGTCAGGTTTTCTAGAGCTCTTCACTTGACAGCATTCTCTCAGATGTATGTAACTTGATTTTAGCAGTCAGTGTGCACCTACCATATCTACCTCTTCAAAGACATTAGGGCCAAAAGTCAAAAATGGGGATTTTGAAAAGCTGATCTAGAGCGGTAAGTGGCTGTCATCCCAGGTTTGATGATGAGTAGCTACAGCTTGAAAGGGTGAATGAATGAATGGCTCATGTAACAGAACTGCTAGAGGTATTAGCTACAGACTACTTGCTGCTGCCTAAGCACCCAGTTTAGACCTCACTGAAGTCCCTCCAGAGAGGGGTTTAGCCTATTGGCTTATTTCTTCTGCTAGAAGAGTTCAGTGTTCCCAGTGGACAGTAATCTTGAAACATAATTCAATTCCAGCCCTTGGCAATTCTCTATTAAAACCTGATACACTCACCCCTGGAAGGTGGACTGACTATTCTTTCTAGTTAGATCTGCTGGAAGAAGAAAGTAGGCAAAAGAAAGAAGCAGGAGAATAAAATGAATATTTGTCTTGTCTAAATTTCCATTTGCCTTCCAACTTCTAAGATTTTTTGAAAAAAAAAATCTAAAATAAGCTTTTGACTATATGTAATGCTATTGCAATACTCATTTTGAGGCCAAAGCATCACTGGTTGTGTACACAAAGGAAGGGAATGAAAAAGGTAGTTTCTTACTCAATTGGCTGGTCCCTGAGGTGAACTGTGAGACGCATCAGCTTGTTTCACTAACAGAAACAAGTTTTTACTCTTTTTTTCCCTTCCTATTATCAACACATAGCAGTGACAGCTAAGGGAGGACTGACTGCATCATGCTCTGGCTCTCACATCACCAACAGAAGAGTTCTCTACATTCTGTTGCTGTGATGATGCACAGGCTAGAAGAACACAGTCTGACTTTTAGGTCTCAGGTAGAGTTACACAGCCCTAGCAGCCTGAACTTACAAAGGAAGGATTTTGCAATAGAAAGAACACATGAGCTCAAGCCCTCTGAGTGTCCATGTTCACAGCAGATGCTACATAAAAATGTGGCTGCATAAAACCCCACAGATAGATTAGAAGACTGCTTGAAAAAATAAAACTGAGACAGGTCCTACCCTTACTAAACCCTAAGCCACTCTATGCCCTTTTTGAGGACAGAGGTATGGTCTTGGCTGAGCAGAAACAAAGCTGAAAGGGATGGCAGTGTGGCACAGCAGGAGGCTATATGAAAACCGAGGGGCTTTCCTGTCTCAAGACCAGGTTCACCACACCAGGCATCACTAGCTGGGACATGGTGTGGGAGGATACCCTTCTCCATAACCCCAAGAGAATCTCCCTAGCTGGATCTGGTCTATGCAAATGGTTTAATGAAAGATAAAGTAACTGGTTGGTTGATTTGTCAGCTGAGGAGCCTTATGCCAAGAAACTCCTGTTCAGTCTTCTACATGTGCCATGGCTCTGCATCAACACCCTGAGGGCCAAATATTCTAGTGTTAGAGAAGAAGATTTAACCAAGCAGGCCGGCTAAACTGGGATTATGGCAATGTATTTCACACTGTTGGATCTGTCTCTTATGTTTGTTGCTAACCAAAACAGATTCATTTTAACCAAGGAAATAAGCTGATCTAGTAGGTGCCAATTTTGCATTAATCTTATGCTTATACTCATTTTCCTACCTCTGGCATTTCATCTCTCTGTAAGTTTGTGGATGGATATTGGTATATTGGTGCTAGAAGTCTTTTTTCCCTCCATTTTCTGCAAAGCTGCTCACATGCATGCTATGTACAGTTATTTACCCTCACTAGGAAGTGCTCCCAACAGAGGTTGTTCTCAAGCATGCTGCCAGCACACAGCAGAGGTGAAACCACCAGGCTGCAATAAAAAGTTTTGCCCTTGAGGCAAAAAAAAAGGATGGGGACAAAAAGCATTTATCATTTCCTGTCACTACTATTGTCTCCTGGTTCCTCCTCAGCTAGTGCCAGACCTCTGGCAGTGGAGCGAGGAGCAATGGGAGGACTCATGCTGTGCATCCACCAGATTAACAATTTGAGGGAAGAGGCTTCCAATAGCTCCTTGAAAAAGCAGTTAGAAGTGAACCTCGGGCAAGTCTCCTACTCTTTCAGTAGGTCCCTTTGAAGGGTAGGATTTGCTTTGTGAATTATTTAATGTAGATTAACAGAAAGGTTTTAATTAATTCAATTAAATGCACTGAAATCTGCAGTATTTCCCTACAGATCCATTGAAGTCTATGGGAACATTTGTAGTGAATTCAGAGACTTTTGTTCTATAAAATAGTTTTTCTAATTGTATTTAGTTCATTCATTTAGTTGCATTAAAGATTTCTGGTGTAGGAAAAAACATTTCTTGCTTTCTGAATTTAAATCTAATGCTAACTACACTTTTAACTAAATGCACTTTTAACAGTTGTGTTTCAATGGATGACTTAATTCTAAAATAAAATAAAATGAAATATCCAGGGAGTCTGATCTCTCCTAACGTTTTATCGATTGTGGATGCAACTTTAATATATAGCAGAGATAAAGGAGAAATTATTTTATATGAGAAGTAGAAAAATTTTCCACTGCACTTTTTTTACACTTCAACGTTAATTATTTAATTTAGACTAGGGCTGTGTCTCCAAAACTACTAAAACAAAATCCTCAACAACAAAAAAATAATTTTGAAATGTTGATTTCTACACAAAACACTGATGATTTTAAAACAATATGCTTGATCCTTTCAAAATGTGTATCCTCACTCCTACACCAGTAGCACTTTATTTCTGTAGCAACCCAAAATCTGGCAAGGCACTCATCTCTCCCATTGACATAACTAAATCATGGATCTGTGTACATAGGATGGAATCTGGTGATACAATACCTTCATTCTAAGTTTCATACACTTGCCTAATTTTCTTCCAAGAATAATCCAACTACCATCAGAAGTTTTTGCTTCACCATGTAAGTAGAAGTAATTATTGCAGGTTAATTTGGAATTCTATAGAATAGAATAAAGTAAGATAAAAGTAAGCCAGGTCACTGACTTATGGTTCTCAGTAAACAACAGTAAAGTAAATGGCAACCCATGCACTAAAAATTGTACATGTTTTTCAACTAATTTGTAAACTGCAATATGTCATTTTGATATTTTATATATATATATAATAACAAGAACTACTAATGCATAAATTTCTTTAGTGGAAAGATCTGCAAAAGCATTTTTGTTACTTATCCCAAAAGACTTTTACCTATACAAGGATGCAAGATGAGTCAGAACAGTTGCAAAGATTGCTCTTCACCAGCTTTAAATAAATTGCTCTTCAGCCAAAGTTCAACACTGATATCTTTTCAATTTTGAAATAGCACTTCTACACCTTCAGCCTGACCTCTTGGCTGGTATTTGGTAACATCACAAGTCAGGATCACAGCTTGGAGTTTGAAATGCAAAATAAAATCACTTATTTAAAACCAGCATTGAGGTGGCATCAAGTTGAGGGGACGTTAAACAGCACCAAGCTGAATCCTTGCTACTGTCTGCCTGTGGCCTGATTAGAAGCTCTTGTAGGGCACTTCCCTGCTATTCCCATGCTCTCTCTGGATGTGTGTTCCAAGCTACAGGAAAAAGCTTGAATGACTTTGTTTTGCTTACCTGCTTTTTGCATTCCTGCTTTTAGTACCATAAGTGGTCCCAGGCACTATGCAGCTTGAAGTGTTTTGCATATTTTCTTGGTATAAGCTTTTGTTCTTTCATCGTTTTGCTGTGATGAGATAGCAGGGTCTTCCTGCCAGCCATGCATGCATAAGCAATACTATGTCAGTGTGTGAAGACTGAGCTTGAGACAAAGCATTCGCAATAAGATCTGTTTGAGATATATCATCTCTTAAGTATCCTTTAGATGCTGCATTATTGTGAGGCATTAGTATAAAGAGGAGTATCTGTTCAGTTAATTGTTCATGACCTAGAGGTTTCTTGTACATGATTCACTCTCTCATCTCCAGACTTTTTATTCTTCTCATTCCTCATTTGAAGTAGCAATCTGCTACATATCCTGAAAACAGCTATTTCCAGGCCAAAGGAAATGGTGTGAAGCTGCTTTTTCCTTCTCCCAGGCCTGCGATCAGGACAAGCAAATCCAGAAACTTGCTACTGAGTGTCAGACACAGAGTCCCAACAGGGACGGATGCTGTTCAAGCTCATGACCTGGTTCAGAAATGGGGAGATGATATCTTTCCCCAGTTGCAAGTATCTTGTTACTTAAGAAAAAGAGCTGGTCTCCCCTTTTACAGTCAGCAGAGAGAAATATGGTGAATATTCTTCCATAAAGCTTTTTTTATTACTTACCTTTCTGGCTGGTTGACAATTCCTATGAAGCTCACAACTTTTATTCTTTTCAGTTGCTTTTTGGGGTGATCGGACCCCTTTGCATCAGTAGGTCTCCTTCATCAGCCTTGAGCTAGAAATGCAAGGAAGAAAAGAAAGAATTGAAATTCTGTACAAAGGTCAGAGAAAGCTTAAAGCTTGCAACTTGAAACCACTGGCACAGAGCTGCAGCACTTCATGTTTCTGCTGGAAAGGGATCCTGCATGTGGAATCAGAATAAAAGAAGTTCTTGTGAATCTAATGAGTGAATGCAGTAATAAATATACACAATATTTTGTGTGTGTGTGTTTTTGCATGCATGCGTATTTGTTATATGTATGTACACATATATAACAATGGAAATCTTTAGGGACAGTTTTCATTTGAAATCCTTGCTTACTCCTGGGTGATTAGAAAGGATAATAATAACAATAAAAAAAAAACCTCCAATGGGGATTAAATCCTCAAGAGAAGTACTCCATTTATTGGAGCCTTGCTTATCTCGCACGGAGTAAGGGGATTATGCTATTGCTTTTGTGTTCTGAGTGATTGTGGCTAGACGGTTTCTGACATAATAGACTTGCTTACTGAAATAGAAACATTACTGTTAGATGGATTTGCAGCTGGCTGCAGGGATGGGTTTGTCTGAACAGAAATGCCCCTTGTAACTTACTGAAACACTTGCTCCAAGTCTGGAAGTAAGTCCTTTTGGGGAAGACATATACTGCCTTTTGTTAGGTGGCTCACAAGATGCCGTAGCCTCTGGAGACACTGGGGCTGGCACTATGGAGAAGGGACCTGAGTTTATAAGGCCTTTTGAATTCAAAATGCAACCTAACATTCATGGACCGGAGGCTGGGCACATGGGAAAAGCTGGCTTTTGGGGCATGTTGCATACTGATTTGATGGCACTAAGCAAGGAGCTTTATTTACAGGAGCACAGCAGTTGTGTGGTCAACTAACATGTGCTGTGCCCAAGAGTAGGGTTTGGAAATACTTCCGTGCTGGAGCTTCATATCTTCACAGCTACACAGACTATAGTCTCCTTGGTGATAAACATCATTAGCTTCAAATACTGCTTGGGAGGCTTTGCACTTCAGGGCTCCCTGTAGACCTCCCAGCCTTGCTCTGCTAATCCAGACTGACCCATGTAATGTTCTCCAGAGCTGCCAGTCTGCATTTTCTGGCTGCTAACATACTCCTTGGAAGTGTTCAGTCCTCATTTGCTCTAATGTCATGATCACAAAGGGGCTTTGAGTGTTAGACACAAATGTTACAGGAGCTGAAGGGAGTCTTTGCATCCTTTTCCAGACAAGGACAGAAGGTTACACTGTGTCATTCAGAGCAGGTCTCAGTTTCTCTTCCTTTGTCCCTCCTGCCTTTTCATGGAGTGCTTCCTTCCCCACTTTGGTAGCTCAGCAAATCCCTGGTGACAGCAGAGATGCTCACATTGAGCATGGCTAGGCAACAACAGTATTGAAAAACCCAGGGTGAGGCTTTTGGAGTTCTCAGTGTGGGATGGGTGCTGTTGGCTTCAGAGAAGCAGCACAAGGCTGCTTTGCACAAGTGCAAAGCAAGTGGAAAAAGTCCTCCTCTGTGTCTGAAACACTGCACTGTCACAATTCCAAGACAGATCTTTGGGCTGTGCTTCGCTATTCCTTCCTTCAAATCTCAGTATGTCCTTTACAACATTTAATCAAAATAAAGTGTGATCGCAGGGCCTCTCAGGTCTCATGTATTCCCAAAAGCTGTCTGTCCCTAGGAAAGGGGCAGCCTAGGAGGGGTGTGCCCCAGGATTCAGCTCTTTGAATGATGAAGCCCATCTATCCCTTCCATAGATAGAGCACAGTCATGGGTCAGAATATCTTTTAAGGCAAGACAGCCCAAAGACACACAAGTGTTGGAAAGGGAGACCAAAGGGTTAAGGTGTTCAGGCCATCACAGCCACATCAGAGCTACTCTCCTTTCCTGTTTTCATTCATCTCTGTCCACTTCCACCAACACACCCACTCCCCCCTCCTTCCCATAACCTAGTCACTTTGTTTGGGGAAGACATTAACTTTCTGCAGTGCTGTTTTTAGTGTGTTTTTATACGTTTTTATGTTTTGGGTTGGTTTGTTTGTTTGTTTTTGTTGGTGTTCTTTTTTTGGGGTGGTGGTTGGGTTTTTTTTAAGGTTATGTAATTTAAAAATCATTTCACTTCTAAAATTGACAATAAACTTTACACTTTCCTGCTGTAAAACAGGCCAGTGCTGTCAGTAGTCTGCTCATTCTGGGGGATTTATGGCCCCGTGTCTAATGTGATGCAATCCTCTCAAATGAAAAATCATCACGACTGAGACTGTAACACAAAGAGACTATTTAAGAGAAACGGGAATAATTAAGGCTGCCCCTTACAAGCCAGCACAAAGGCATTTCTCAGAGCAGCCTGTACTCTTAGTGAATAGGCAGAAGGGGATCTTAGTTGTCCAAGACTGAAATCCCCCATGGTCTCCACCCCATCTGAGAGTGAAGGCGGACCTGTGCCTTTGCAGTTTAGCTTGTACTTAGGGAGAGAAAAAGCCTACAATTATGGGGGGATCCTTCCTTCCCGAGCCCTCCAGACCTTGCCAAGCCTGTCTGGGAGAGGGGAAGATGCTGAAGGCGCACAGGCTGCAGTACACCCTCCCCCCCCGCGGGTGCACACCACCCTGCTTTTGGTTGTTCCCTCAGAGAGGAACCGAGAACGTCCTGTGACACCACGTATTTGCATAAATAACAGATAGGACTTCAGTGCAGCCATGTCTGTCATCCCTTGCTCAGCAGCTGCCGAGCTCACTTTAGCCCCTGGCTTGATTTTGACATCCCTTGGATTTGGGGACTGCTTGCTACCCCATCTCCTGCATGAGCTGCTCAGCCTGATGCCAGTCCAGGGCAGAAGTCTTCTCAGTGTCCCGTAAAAGCTCAAACCAACAGCTGTTTAATATCTGTGCTTGTTTCACGGGGTCTTGGGAACTGTAGCCTTCTGTGTTAAACCTCCCTGAGGTCTCTCTTCCCCGAGGTCCCTGTTGCCGTCTGCCTTTCCCTCGGGGACTTAGGCGCCAGGTCACCACCTCCTGCTGTGCTGCTGTGGGATCAAAAAGGGTCCTGTAGTGCACTAATCTCCCCCTCTGATTTTTTCCTAAGGCGCCAAACTGCCTTTTGGGGCAAAAAACAGCCCAGCAAAAATGTGCTCTCCTGTCCATTTACTGTGTGCTTGAAATC
Source organism: Ceyx melanurus (assembly GCA_024611195.1). Classification (NCBI taxonomy): domain Eukaryota; kingdom Metazoa; phylum Chordata; class Aves; order Coraciiformes; family Alcedinidae; genus Ceyx; species Ceyx melanurus. The sequence continues at coordinate 112,884 of JANHGL010006405.1, forward strand.
AGACATTTGAGAGCAATTAAAATCCAAAGAAGGCAATTAAGGAAGAAAAAAGCCATGTTCTAACTGAGATAATAATTTAGGTGTTGTTTTAAAAGTCCCCATCAAGACTTTTCTAAGTCTTGAACTAAAAGTTTCCCCAGAAATACAGGAGATTTTAGACGGTTACTTAAAATGAACTCCTGGAGATGCTCTGAAACTGGCACATGTTGCCTTAGCAGCTCTTGCCATTAAGCTGCACTCTCTTTGGGAATAGAATTCGTGTCCAAAAAGATAAAGGAAATGATCACTCTAGTTAAATGACAGGGTGGTTGACTCAAAACCACACAACGTTAGTTTATCTGTCCCTCTTCAACTTAAAGAATGACCAGTGATTGCAACAGGAACGGACTCTGGTTGAAAGCTAAATCTCACAGACTATGTGACTGAAGAGAGCACCAGGAAGCATGTTAGAGAGATACAGTTTATATTTACACTGGATTTTTAACTAATTTTTTTTTTTAATCTTCATTTTGTGACTTGGTTTTGTCTACCTTTCCAAGAAGGCTTCAGATAATAAAAGCCTTAGGTCAAGTTGTGGCTGCAAGCACTCTAAATAATCATCTGTGTTGCATTGTTCACACAAGTGGTTTAATTTAATAACGATAATAAGTATAACAAATATGAGAGGTGTGCCAGTGCTGCTAATCACATTTCATATGAGAGGGTTTTTAGCCTGAATCCAGGGAAAAAAAAAAAGAGTATCTTTGATGCAGCTCATCTTATTTATTATATTTTCTGTGATTGTTATTTTATGTACTTCTTAAATTCAATTATGAATGTGACTCACTGGTGTTCTCAGCAGACTGCATTCAGGGAGACCATCTTGTCAAAAGTTAGTCCTGAGATAGTGGCTCATTTATTCTACATACTCTCATTTTCTGTTTGTAGGACATCAAGGCAAATTCCCGATACTCAGATAATTGCATTACTTTATTTTGCATGTTTTTAACTTTGGATTGTTCATTAAGAACTCTCAATTAGCATACCATGATAGAGTTGTGATATTTTAATATATGTGGTCATCATTTCTATCTGGTTATTTGATAACTATAACAGCTATATTTGAAAAGTGAAAAACAATATACCAGAGGAATACAGATCTTTTATATGAGGCGATGCCAACTGGACATAGAATAGAGCTGGACTTAGCCAGTATGGTGTTCCAAGAAGACGTACTGTCCTAAGTTTTTCCTTTAGTGCATCCCATAAACATGTTCTTCACATTTTTTCTAAATGCTTGTCCCACCACCCTCCTCCAAACCTCTCCTCCTCAACTCTCTGTACCCCCTCCCTCCGTCTTGATTTTAATGAGCTACAAAGGGCGGAGAGGAGCATGCGGAGGTGGATCTGTAGATGTGCAGAACTGACAGTGCTGCTGTGACTGTGCTAATTGAACCATGATACAAATCCTTCCTGTAATAAACTTATTTTATCAAACCAAGGGGACAAAGTTCTTGGATACCATTCAGTCACACTCGCACTGTCCTTGGAGGTGAAATGACAGTATGCAGCTACACAGGCATGAGAGAGTGCTCTACTGCATGTGTTCATGCTGTATCTGGCTGAGAATTGAGGGTTGCAACTGCTCCAGCTCTACAGCTGTTGTTTAAGAAGGGAAGATCTTGTTATCGTTGCTTCCATTTGGCTTTGTTAAGTAATAGATTATATTCCATTTTAGAGTTCCTGTTATAATAAATGCAAATGATCTTTGGTTGCTTTTTTTGAACTGACCTGGGAATAAACATTGGTTCTTCTCCATCAGTGAAAAACACATAATCGTCTGAACATTGAGAGAAACATAGTAGCTCAAGCTGCAAAATGAAAGTGAAATGGTGTAGATTAATTCCTGTTTGCACTTTTCCTTTAGGACGTTTGCTGCAAAGATAGAATGTAAAATAGGTCGCGTTAGAAGAAAGCCGTTTCAGGCTGTCTTGGAGTACATGATGAGTTTAGGTAGAAGTTGGGAGGAGATGCCATCTGCTGGAAAGCTTGGACATTGTCAGAGAAGCAGAATTGAAAGCATCTGTGAGTGAATAAGGAAGATTAAATTAACACTCTATATTCATGAGTAGCCACTAGCTAGGAGCAAATCCCACCTCACGAATTCTCTGCAGCTTGGAGTGTTGAAGCTGCCTCTTCTCCTGGTGGGATGGTTGTCCAGCACTTGTTGGCCAAGCGGCTGCTGAATCACAACCACCACCACTGTTTGCAGTTGAATGAGACTTGGAAAAAATGTGTGGAGGGGAAGAGAGAAAGAGTTCAAATAGAAAGATTGAGGAGAAACAGTAGTAATGGGTATAACAGAGAATGCAAGGTTAAAAATCCAGAAAAGTATGCAGAAAGAGAAATGAGTCTCTAGAAGCCTTGGAAGGGAAAGCTTTTAATAGCAGGAACCACAATAACAATAATTGTCATCAGTGGGTACTGATAAATGGGTGGCTTTAATCCAGTAAAATGTTGAACTTCACTGAATAAAGCTACTAACACCTTAGTTAAGCACTTATGCAAATTCTTGAATGATAAAGATAAAATTAAACCAAAAGCAGGAAACAGCATGTCAAGAATATAACTGTTAATTGTTTTTTGATTTAATCCTCTGGTTCTCATTACGGCTTCACTCTACGACCCACTGTGTTTTCACTGTAACTTTCAAACTTTCAAGGTGATTGTAGAGAATTAGGTAGAGAGTAGTGCTTTCTTCATTTCCCCCCAGTGTGTGATTGCACTAAATGTGTTTTTAATATTGCTTTTACCACTTTTTTGTTTTGTTGTTGTTGTTCACATCAGAAAACCACAAGGCAGACATTAGATATGATTTATCGGGAAATATCTGGGGCTATGCCAGCTGATTAAAAAAGAAAAAGAAAACAAGCATAACACACATGGGAGCCCATCTGAGTAAGATTCATTGAGCAGCAGTCATGGGAAAAGCTATCTGTAAACTGGAGTTGGACGACGCGACAGTAACAAAGATACCTGTGACAGTTTGTCATGGAAAAGAATAAATTATACCTCAAAGCACATACTGAGAGGAATTTAAAATAATAGGCTTAATCATCCTTCTTTAGAGTCAGAGTTCAAACATATACAAACATATATTGCTATGGGGTTCCACTTTTATATGCTACCTGAGATCCAGCTCAAAGTCTTACAGGAAGGCATTTAAAAATTGATAGGTTCAGCATGATTCTGCTACTGTCTGAGGGGATGAGAATAGGCATGTTCCAGTAGGTGCTCCCACTAACTCTAAGGCCAGCTTTAAGCCCCTAGGAACCACAAATTGTGAGACTTGCTTTAGAGAAGGAGGCCTTGGCATTATCCTTAGGTGGATATTGGAGCTGAGAAGAAGAAAGAAGATAGCCAGGGTAAAGAAGATGAGAGTGGAAGAGGGAACACAAACAGAGAAAGCAAAAAGTAGAAATGTAGGTGCATCATATATGTATTTTATGTTGTCAACTTAATTCAGCTTTGAAGCTCCATATATTTCTTGCACTGGCATTAATCAATAGCTCATAGTAAGGACTTGCAAAACTGAATTGTTACAGACTTGTAAGGTTTAATCTTCAAAACTCTTCAAAGATCATATCTCAAAGATCTGGAGGATTTCAGATATAACGGTGATGAAAAATGATAGGCAGTCACATATGCAACTGGGTAAATGGGTGTGTAGATGGCTAATCAGCCAGACAGCTGGCCAGGGATTTGGATGGCCTGTGTTCCATTTGCTTGAAAGTTCAGATCTTGACTTCTTCCCTGACCACTGAAGGATCTGCAGTTTGCTGGGACTCACACTGGTCTCCATGAGGGGTCACTCCATGTAACACCTCACCCTCAGGCATGGACTTATCTACTTGGTCATGGTGCACAGATGGACCTGCTCCTTCAGAGGGTATCTGTGCTATTGGAAGCATCATCCTTTGGAAAACAAGGAGATACCGTTTGGGTGATTTCTCTCAATAACACAAAAACAGGAGAGTAAGACCACTTATGCCATCCCTGCCACCAGTAAGCTTTACATGGGCTCCAGATAGCAGCACTATAGGAAGCTTAGGGGTTGTTACAGTCAAAAGGAAAGAAGTGGATTACTGGAAAGGAGAGGGAGGACAAACTTGCATATTTTTGAGCTTTAACTACTACTGAAATTCAGAAGTCTCCAAGCTTCCTGCATTTACTTCTTATATCTGAAAAGCTTTCTGTGTGCTTGTTCCAAGACTTTAACACCATAGAAGACAGCAACACCAGAGGTTTTCTTTGTCAGAATGCAGTAATGCTCTCAATGTAATTAAATGAAATTAGTACAATACTAATACCCACTCCAATCGTAATAGTAGCCAGAGGAAAAAGGCAGGTTGTAAATTCTACTGTTTGAAGAATTCTACATGTACTCAGAGCCCATGAGCATCATTGCTGCTCGCAGTGCTGCAATGCTGCTTCTCCCTCCTAGGGAAAAATAAGGTAAACTGTCCTTCTACATAATGTGCCAAATGGCATGTGAGCCATGGTGCTCTGAAATCCTATCTGGAGCACCAGGGGAGTAGTTAAGCAGCTGCCTTCTTATTGTCATAAAACTTGATAGCTTTTTGCAATGATATACAAGCAAATGTTCTGTTTACTTTTGAAGTACTTGAACACGCATGCTGCCAATAAGCTAAGTATCTCCAACAAAGCTTGGTATTAGATCTTTCCTGTCTTCACTTGGTCATTTATCAGTTTGGCAGAAGGAATTGACAGGATTTAGAACAAAACAAAAAGTAGCAACAGTCTCAATGTCAAACTTGAAAAATTTTAAGAAATAATAAAAAGAGTGAATGTTTGGAAGTAAAAGAGGGGGAAGGGTACTGAAATACCTTCACTGATTGCTTAAAACAATTGCTCCAATAAGGAAACTTGGCACTTGAGGTTTTTATTAAATCAATTTAGAGGGATCTGTTTTCGACAAATGAGATAAATGTCAAGATGAAGTTTCTAGACACTCACAGTACATCACATTTTCCTTCCCCGGGAAAGCAGAACAAAAATGTGCACAAATAAAATTACTTACATATGTAAAAATCATATTCAGTTCAAATAATCTTTTCTTCCTGCCTAGATGTTTCAACAGTGTATCAAAGCTTATTGTAATCTCTTAAGAGTATGATTATTGAGAATGTTTTCATCCCTCTACTCTTACTATTGCAAATGTGTAAATATATTTCTATGAATAGCGTCTTTATTTTGGTCACTGTGGTTCTGGATGCTTGCTATGTGTACACAGAAAAGGGACATTCAAGACCTGTCTGGATGCATTTCTGTGGGATCTGCTCTAGTTTTGTCCTGCTCTATCAGGGAGGTTGGACTCAAAGATCTTCAGAGTTCCCTTCCAACCCCTACGATTCTGTGATTTTCTGTGTGATTCAGGAAAATCAATAATTCTTTACTATTTTTTTTTCTCATACGCATTTATCAGCCTCTCTCTTTTTGCTCAGTCTCTCATCTCCCATTATGCGCTTTTCAGACTGTTCCAGCTCCTGGAAATGTCTGTTTTTATGCTGCCTACACTTTGCTAGCACAAACTGATGCTGCCGGGTGCATTCATTGTGGTGGACAGGAGGAAGGACCTGGCATGGAGATAAGGGCATGCTGCCCTCATCTGCAGCTTTCAAACTCCTATTGCCAGTTAGTCCAGAGGCTTTCTGGCAACTGAGTCCTTTGCATTTTAGTGCAAATATGTGGCAACAGTCTTAGGTGCTTATGTTCTCTTTTATTGGAGAAAAGAGATAGAAAATGTGCAGTTTGAGAAAATGCTAAAACAGTTCTGGGTCTTGTGAGGTGAGAAACTGTGGGATAATGCTGATGTCTTCATGCTGATTCTGTTCCCTGAAGATCCCAGTGTGATGCCTAAGCAGCCCCAGGAAGGAAGTAAGTTTTACTTCCAATTTCTCATCGGAGTACCCACCTGATTATGCCTTTGCAATACTGTGGAGGGAAGGTACAAACAATTTAAAGAGCTGGGAGAGCACTTAGGGAAACTTTCAATCCCAAAGCACTGAGATTTGTAATCCTTACTCAAGCTAGGCAACACTATTGTCAATAGTCCCCTGGTATTTAAGCTCTCCAAACCACTGAGTCATTGGGCCTACTCATCTGAGTCATTTCAGAAGGGAGGGAGTGCTGCTGTTTCACAGATGACTTTAGCAAAGGGCAGTTTTCAGGGAACATCCCACTGGACAAATCCTTCGCTATCTAAATGTGAAGAATGTTCAAAACTCAATAGGCTAGAATAAGAGAGAATCAGGTAGAAGGTGTGAGACGGAAGAACAACAGGTCAAATGACTTCTCTCTTCTTAAGAGGACTTTCAGACAGTTTTCCATCCCTCCTCCACATGATTCATGCTTCCCTTTGTTACTGATGGGAATCTCAAAAGATTGGAAAAGGAATGAAAAGAAAGTTTGTTCCCTGCTGGGTCAAAACCTCAGCCAGGGACAACACAACTCCATGAAAAGCCATGGAAGAAGGAAAGTATAGTTCTGATGGGTCATGTTGCTGATTACGGAGTTTGGCAGACCCATTTAGCAAATGATTCTGAATGAGTCGTCTGGCAACAAGCAGAGAGGCCCAATGGTTGTGCAGACTTTATACAGGGCATCTCTGGCACAAGTGTTTGTCAGGTTGACTTTGGCCTCGCATAAAACAATGCTGCTTGATCTTGTGATGGCATTAAAATATGGAACTCTGTCTTATGAAGAAAAACTCAGAGAAGTCTTAGAAAGCCAATTGGGAAGTTTCCCCTTGTATTACTGTCACTGAATTATTTTTCTGAATCCCGATCCTCCATATCTTCTACAAAACTCTAGTATCATTTTTCACCTCTTCCTCTTAATGTGGTGATGCTCTAGCCTGACAAATCTGAAAAGAAAAAAAGCCCATATCAGTCTTCACATTTTCAGAGCTTATGACTGTGAACCTGATGCAGTTTTCAGTCCTTATCTTCCCTGCAGATACCAGCTGTATGCTTGGTTCGCTCCCCAGAAGACTGCAGGAGAGGTCCTGATTACAGGAATTTCTCAGTGATGCCTATATTTATCTCACTTCTTAAAACATGCCTATAATAGTAAGAAACCTTAAGATAATAATCCAAATCTTAAGGCAATAAAATGGTAGCTTTATTTCTCCCCAAGATAGGAAATTTGGGTGTGTGCCCATTGTGTCAGCACTTCACATGTTGGCTTCCAAGGTAGTAGCTGAGGACAGACATTATTAAATGTGTTACTACAATGCTATGAAAGTAATGGACGTTTGTCCTCGAAGGACAACTGAGATTTTTCAGGTGCAGGCATCCCCAAGTAGCTATAAAGCCAGCAGAACCGGATTTTCACTTTCCACTGATTTGGAGGTATAGGGGGCGTTTCATGGCCAGGGTCATGCAAGGAAGGTCTTGGCCAGAGACAGTAGTCCCTGCAGGACCATTCTAGCTGTCATAGGTTAGAACTGACTTCAAGATGCTTTAGCTCACATATGAGATTGTTTTGGCAACTCTAAATGGCAGAATGTGGGATACTGGGATCCCTGGATTTCATTCTGATTTTTTGAACTTGTGGTCTGCTGGTTGGCTACAGAAAGTACAGAAAGGAATGTAATTTGGGTGTGCTGGTGTGGATGGATTTTGGGTATGTTTTAACAGATACCTCTTTTCTACTTCCTATCTTGTTTAAAAGGAACTTCTACTTCCTTTCAGTTCTGTTATGTAAATAAGATATGGAGACTCTAATCTAACAAAGTTCAGACTATCGGTTGGCTAAGAGACAAAACTGGATTAAGGTAGGAAAGAAATGTGGCAATAAATGGTCAGATTCCTAATAAAGGATTATTGGGATTGAGGCCGGGACCTTTGATGTGCAACAGACACATAGACCTAGAAGTTACAAAGTGATAAAATTTGCTCATAACAGAAATTATTCAATGCAAAACCAAAAGCCAGCTGCAAAATGTGGAGAAAAGGTTTCTGAAAACTGAATGACTATATGAAACAGTGAATGTCTATAAATACAGAGTAACAGACATGATTAAAAGAAACAGTCTTGTCTATATGTATAAAATCACAAGCTGTGACTTAACTGCCACTATTCCGGAGAGATATATTGAGTAGTGCTCTGAAAATATCAGAATAAACAGTTATCGGAAAGGAAAATACCAGGTACAAAGTGTTAGAAAGGGAATAGAAAGCAGACTACAAAAGATCATCCCTGTGCTTCAACTCATGATTCACTCCCATTTTGACTGCTGCCTTGCAGTTCCATTTTGCCTAGAAAAGGTTCAGGGGAGGGCAGCAAACGTGACCAGGAGGTATGAAAGGTCTCCAGTTGAGAACAGATTAAGTAATCCAGTACACTTCAGGTTGAATAAGAGAAATCTGGGAGGGCCCAATAGAGGCATACAAGTGTGAATAATATGGAAGAGGTATTTGAGGGGAAGAAGCACTCCCTTTGCACTCTATTCTCTGTAGTCCAGATATTTATTACCAGTTGTTGTTGGATAGATACTCAGGTAACTGGAGTTGTTTTCTAGTTTTTATACTCTTTTATTGAGAATGGAATGGAATGAAACAGAAGAATCGAATCAAGCTGTTATAACCAGCTGTATATAAGATGGAAAACTTGTATAGGATCTTGCTGTATTTTGGATGTATCACTAAGTCTTGCACACTATTAAGAGCAGCAGAGAAGATCAGGATGAAGTTACTGCTGAAGGATGAAGTTATGATGAAGAGAAACAAGCCAAAATTTAGCTTGTGGGCAGAAATTTCCCAGAATACATTGGCAACTGGGCAGAATTACTGCTTTTGCTTGGCTCCCAAGCACATTTGCTCTCTGTTCCAGGACAGGAACAAATCTAGGCAGTGTTATGTCAGGTCAAATTCCGCAGGATGGACCTGGTTCAAAAGTATCTGCTAGTCCATGACTATGTCTCAAGGCTAAGGGTTGGAGCAACTGTACTAGGCACTATTGAAGGGAATCACGTGGTGATGTGCAGCAAAGGCATTTCAGCTTTATGAAGCTGTCAGCTACCTACCAGCAATTCAGAGACATGCAGAAACTCCAGCAGAGGTGTTGTAATTATTGATGCACGTTATCTGTCAATGTCACTAATAACATTCAAGCAGTTGACATGTCCTTTGTTAAGGAGCATAATGAATAATTGCTTTGTCACACTGATACTACTAATAAAAACTAATGAATTTTGTATGATTACTAGTGCTGTCAAACTGTTTTCAGCTAAGTCTTTCAGGTTATCTTATCCATAGTTGTTATTTTATCACCAATGATAAAGGACATAATTTTCATGAGGGACCTCAGCTCAGATAAGGATCCCACTTCACTGCCCCAGCATAAAAACATTGTGAGAACTTGCTTACTGGGGCATCACCATTGCCATCCATGTAAGAGATGTAAAGTCACAGCGTGAGACAGGGTGGGCACATCAAAGCTTTTGCTGATAGTTTTCTCAGATTTTTGGGTAGATCTGTTTCTTCACAACAAGAACACTACAGGAATGTCTTCTATGCTGGTGGATGTGGTTCCTTAAGCAGGGAGGTTCACCTCTGAGTGAAGTGCAAGCACCTTAGATTTAACTTGCAGCCCTGCTTGAAGCTGGCCAAAGAGATCCTGAGTCTCTGAGAAGCTAATCTACATGCTGGAAATTAAGTGCTGGAAACATGAGCTCTACTCAAACTAATTTTTATTGTTTCTGATCTTGCTATGGGGTACCACAGTATCCCACCACAGCAAACACTGTACAGCTCTCTGGTAGTAGCTCCAGAAATCACATGGATGTGCTCTGTTAAAAATGGGAAGGAACTAAAGGTCCTTGCCAACACACTTTAGAACTGACTATGTCTTAATTTATCCATGGTAGAGTATCTTACTCAGTAGGTGAGAATTTAGCTATGAGTATACTGAGTGGCAGCCAGCTTGGAGAATGAGTCTAATGTGCTGTAACTCTTGCTACATTCTGTCTGATCATTATCATGCTGAACAAAATGTTTTTAAAGTGCTTTTATAGGATTGAGTGACTTATTCAATAATTTGTAACATTTTGGAGGGATTAGAGGATTAATTTAAGTCATCAAATAATGTCATTATGGCTCATTGACTACATTCTTTATCAGGAAAAAAAAAATCAGTTGTAATTATGCTCAAGAAGACAGAGACCCTTTATTCAGAAGTTCCCTCAAGAACAATGATATCAAAGATGCTGATAGGTCTCTCAGCTGCAAAGAGGGCTGTCCTTATTTGTTAGGAAGGAATATATCAGCTGCTGTTTGCTCATCTATGTAACCATTGTGCCATTTATACTACATATTTTCAGTATTCCATGCCATTAAATGTCTGCTCCTTGAAGAGGCCAAGGATCCTTCTACATGCAGAGCTGTGCAAAATCTTGGGGAGCCCATGACCCTGCTTAAGTTGGTGGGAGTTTTGACCCTAATTTCAGCAGAGAATTCCTCTCTCTGCCAGTGATCAAGGAGCAAAGAAAAGGCAAAGTCCTTGTGGTTACTCTCTAGAGACCTTTACTCACACCAGATTGTAAGATGTCTGGGCCTTAGGGATTTTTAACTGTTTTGGGGTTTTTTCCCTTCATTTGTGTTTGTTTTTTTTTTTGTTGTTGTTGTTATAAATCTCATAGCTGCCCTGGCTAGGGCACCACTGGTATCTGAAGGTGAATGTTTTTTCCACCGATGGGCTGAGTGCTGCAAGACTTCATTGGACCCTGCTTACGTCTAATGCTGGGTAGACTAGCAGTGTAACCCAAAGCTTTTTATTTTTTCCTTAAAGATATCCAGTTCAATCATTAAATCCTGCTCACTTGACCTTTAAGCTGGCTTTTCAGACTAGCAGCTTAGGAAGACTTATCTCACAGAGGAAAATCAGGTCATGCAGTGTGTGTGGACAAAGACTAGATGTCTGATTTGAGCAATGGAGGAAAATACATTAGATCATCCCTTATCCTTGCACAATGACTCTATGTACAAGATGGGCATTAGTCAGAGTAATTTCCCCAGAAGAGCTCGAGAGGTGCAAGGAAGAATGTCTCTAAGAGGGCGTTTAGATTTGGAGTTCTCTGCACATGCTTCTCTGTGTCACTCACTACACTAACAGAACCAGCTACAAGCACACAGGCCACAAAACAAAAAAAAACCTCATTAAAACAGGAGTAATGAACAAGGAACACATTCAGTTTATGGTCTAAAGGCATGGGAATTACTACTAAGGTCTACGCTTGAATAATATTGAAATGTAAATGCTCGCCTCCGTGCCTTTTGGTGTAATAGGAGCCTTCTGAGTACACAGCTTCTCATTCAAAATGCCACTTGGCTGCTCTATGGCCATGACTGTCCTTCCAGATCTAATGTACCCTGCTCTTACAGGCAGTGAAAACTGGATATCTCTATATTGTGCACAAAGAAACACTTCCTTCCAGATTGAGTTCTGCAGGAGGCTGGGTGCCCACATTCCCAAATTTTTTTGCCAGCAGAGTTTCTGAGGGCTAGACAAAGCTATTAATGACATGTTTGCTATCACTTTACTATCAATTTAATGTTTTCAAAATCAGAAGGAATGGAAAACTGCATGATGATAATAATAATACTATTCAGCTCTCCTATGTGGTACTGGTGTTGGCAGTACAGGACTTACAGGAATCGAAGACAAAAAAAAAGTTGATATTTTGGTACAGGTTAACCAATACACTAGTCTTCCAAATTCTAACTGGTTTTCAACCAGACCATCCCAAGCAGAATAAATTTCAGTTCATCCTTACAGCTGGGAAAAGGGACTTTAATGCAAATATGGGAAATGTCTTTATATGAACACATTGAATATACTCAGAACAGTGAACAAATTAAAAAAAAGCATATGAAGTGTAATTATGAAGAGCTCTTTGGATTAAAGTGTTATGCCACAGATATCAGGCTGAAGATACTAAGAAACATAAACATCTTGTTTGATATGCAATGTTGATACATATTGAAGCAGGGTAATAAAGTGCCATTTTGCTTCCCCCACCTTGTTTTTGGTTGGTGGGTTTTTTTTGAGGGGGACTGTTTTTTTTTTAAGGCAAAACCATCCTTTTTCTATTCAATGACTTTACATTATATTATCCTTTTTAACCAAGTCTACAATAAAGGAATAGCATGACAAAGAAGCTTTGCAAGTAAGGATAATGCATACAAGGGTAGTGCCACAAAGTGCCTCTTCTCTACATTTAATGTGCTTTCCTTCTTTATGTGATGAAAAGGTGTGCAGTATTCCTGTGCATCCTTCGGCCTGCTTCCCTTGGAGCTTATCACAGCAAATAAGAACTTGTCCCTTTCCAATGTATTTGCACTTGGATCCTAAATGTGTTACTGCAAACTTGGAGCAAATGTCTTATTGGGTGAGAATGGTCACATTTCAATGTATAGTCTCATGTTCAAGTTCCCCCCTATACTCCTGTCAGCAGAACCTCCAGACTGACCTAATCTGTTTCAGAGGACAGACTTGGGCCAGTAACCCTCTGGAGTCAATCAGTTGCCTTCACTCCATGGATGACAAAGAACACCTGGGTGACTGGATTAGATACATAACTTTCTAATGACATGAAATGAATCCACTTCAGACTCCTAGATGGGCCTAACCATTAACTCCTGTCCATTACATGTCTAGGAAGGCACAGACTGGTGGGCATGGTTATTAAGACAGCTGTCTGAATCACTCAGCACTCTCTGGAATTTAGATGCCATAGTAGGTGCGACACCTAATTATCCATGTGATCCAAATAGGAGTGCATAGCAGAGCAGCAGATATGGGTTGCTGCTGTCAGATTAGATTATTAGATAAAGTTAAATTAACACTTTGTTTTCATTAGATGCATCTCTGATTAGTCACACAAAAATAATTACAGAGAAGTATGGCAGAAATCAAGAGACACAGCTAACATTCTTATTATTAAAAATCAAGGAAGCATTTTCACAGCAAGACCTTGTTAGTAAGGGGTTATTCCCTGAATTTGACATCTCTTTTATCAGAGAACAACTACTTTGTAAACTTGCCCTTTCTAGTCATGCACATCCATATGATCTCATTTACATTATCACACATTTCAACACATTTTTGAGGTGCTCTATGCCATAGGTGAAGATTCACATTCTTCCCCATCATGGTGCTTCATGATTTTTAAGATCAAGAGAGACACAGCATTTTAGAGATGTTTTATCAAGACTCCTAATAACTAATACAGTTTGTCAAGAATTTTGATGTCAAACCCCACAAAAGTCTCACCAGAACTACTTGCTACCCAATATCAAACCTTTATCACAATATTCTGAATATTCTGAACCTGCAGTTCAACACATCACAAGATTTTTGTCCTTCTTCTGATCAACAAATGCAAGTGAATACTTCTGTGTCAGAGTCTCTTCCTGTTCTTTCAATCCACATAGTGTCCAGTCTGGTAGTGTTCTCCTTCCTGTAATATCTAAAAACCTTACCAAAAATTTTTATATGACCCAGAGGTAAGGTCACTTACAGCCGCAGCCTGCAAAGCAGCCTTTGGGTAAAATTTATTAATATGTAATATAGTATAAACCATTGAGCCAAGTAAGATTTAAATCTTATTTTGAACTTAAAGGAGGCATGTGATGTCTATTTCCCAAGAGTGAATCCAATTTTTGCTTTTTAGAACAGGGAAAAGGATGTCACAGACCAAGATTATTTTTTTTCAGTAGAGCAAACATGCAGGTTTAAAATATCTAAAATCCAAATTAATCCTACCTTGCAATAAATGAACACTTCTCTCTTGTCCTTTATTGTTAACCAATTATCAGAACTGTGATGGGATGACCTCTACAGGCCAAACCAAATCAAATCAAACCAAGCCAACTACTGTTTTATTATCACTGTATAATAAATAAAGTAAAAGTAAATAAAGTATCTCCAGAATGTAGTACAATTCCATATAGTTCATTTAGTTTAACTGGCTTTTCCTTTTTCATTGTCTCCTTATAAGCACAGTTAAGTGATCACTGAGTGTTTATACTTCAGTGATTTGTCTAAACTGTCTTGTCCAACACAACTCAACAGGTATTGCGGATGCTTATTATAGGTTACTCACTGTACTTCTATTTCCTCAGCCCTGCTGTAAGTAAGACAGTAAGAAGGATATACTCTGTCCCCTGAAAAACCTGATACAAAAATAATGGAGTCATTTTTTGTGTTTATTAAATTCTGGGGCAGTAACCTTCAGGGTGCTGAACTTCTTCATTCTCAACTTTGCTTGATGTCTTGTTTCTGGATTGCATTCAGGATCTTCAAATTTATAAAGGAAAGTTGAGCAATGTAATGTTGACAAAGGATTTCTATATAAGATGCATCCTAAAGATAATGCTAATATGTTTTTAGGACGTGCTGTGAGACTGAGGAGGAAAGGACTGGTGTAGGGAACAGAATGGCAGTATTTCAGCATCTGGGTGCTGAAGTAATTACTCTCCACAGGCCCTAGAGGCAAAGTGCCAGTCAAAGCCAGTCTATACTTTGAAGAAAGTAAAGTTCACTGTGAAGTTTCGTTCATCTGACACACAAAACAAAAGACCTCTCCACACAGAAGAGAAGGAACATGAAAATTTTATTATGAGATTTCTGAGAGTAGCCTAACTATTATCAGAAAGGATTTCAGGGAGTTAGGGAGATTGGTAGAAGGTTCAGGAGCACAGGTAGCTTTTTCATCAATCCCTCAAATAGAGGGGAAAAATACAGACAAGGGGTGGAAAATACATGACATTAACACATGGCTGAGAGACTGGTGCCACCGCTGGAATTTTGGATTTTTTTGACCATGGGGAGGTTTATAGGACACCTGGTCTTCTGGCATCAGATGGGGTAGATCTCTCTCAAAGGTGAAGGAGGATTCTGTCATATAAATTGCTGGGCTTATTGATAGAGCTTTAAACTAGATATGAGGGGAAGGGGGGAAATGCCTGTCCTTTGGGAGTGGGCTGGAGACAGTTGAGGGGTGTTGTGCCAGCCCCACTGATACCTCAGGATTGGTACCAGTCAGGAGGTTCTTGAACATTTCAAACTCGCAAAAATGCCTGTACACAAATGCACGCAGCATGGGGAACAAACAGGATGAACTAGAGATCTGTGTGTGATCTCAGGACCATGATCTTATTGCAATCACTGAGACATGGTG
>JANHGL010006407.1:0-44631 GCA_024611195.1 Ceyx melanurus
GTGGCGAAGGTGGTGGCGGCCTCGCGCGCGCGCGCGCTCGTTCCCCTTTCCCTTCCCCTCAGTCCTTCCCGCCACCGCCATGGTGCTGGAGAGCCTGGCCCGCATCATCAAGGTCCAGCTGCCCGCGTACCTCAAGCGCCTCCCGCTGCCCGAGAGCGTCGGCGGCTTCCTCCGCCTCACAGGTAGGTGAGGGGAGCTTGGGGTTTGGGTTGGTTGAGGGGAGCGGGAGTCTTGGTTGTTTGGTTCCCCCCCCCCCCCACACCCCCGCGCTTCCCGCCCGCGGGTGGCCTGAGGGGCTCGGCGCGGCCGCCGGGTTTGTGACGGGACACAGGAGCCCGCCCGGGGGCCTGTGGGTTCCATTCCTCGCCTCAGGCATCGCTGGGTTCCTCTCGGCCGCGCTGAGCAAGCTACGGAAATCGGGGAGCCCAAACAGCAAATCAGCAGGGGAATTATCTGACAGGGCTTCTGAGATGCCCCGCGAAGTAGCTGATAACAAAGTAAAATGCAGTGATAGAGTCAAACTTGCTCCTCAGCCCCAGCAGTTTGCGCTGCTCTTGCCTCCCTGTGCAAGTGCCAGCAAGTCAGAGGCTGTGCATGCAATAAAAATGGGATTTTAGCTGAAAGGCCTGAAACTCTGCCCCTTTATTTGCCTAACAGGTTAAGAAGAGTATCTAGATCGGTTTAATAAAACCCCCAAAGCGTTTCTGGAAGGCTGTTACATTCAGAGTTAGGGCTTTTTTAATTTAATCATTTATATAGGTATTTTCTGGGTAATTTTTTAGGTGTTCAGTGCATCTCCGTGCTTTGCAAACTGAGCCTAGGCTCAGCTGGGATAACACAAGCAGAACCTCAAGTAGTGTCGAATGACAAGATGGGTTTGGTGATAATAAATGAGGGGAATGCTCTAACAAAAGCTCTCTGGAAACAGAAGAAGCCTTTGAAGGGTAGAATCAGACTCCTACTCATCTTGCAGCACTGAGGTCTATGGCTTCAGTAGCTGTGGAAAATTGTGTTGTTTGGAACAGGCACAACTCACTTAAAACCACATTTGGTTGGGTTTTTTTCCTCCCCCAGCATGTTTATGCTGCTTGTAAAATTCCTAGTATCTTTCTCATGATAAAGAAACCTGTTTTAAATTAACTGTTCTTTCCCCACAGCCACACTCTGGTGTAAAAATGCTGTTGTTTACCAAATGGAGACATGGAGCTGCTCCAAAGTTGGGAGGAAGGGGACACAATAAGCTGTGAAACAATTTAACTTCTCATATTCCTGGCTTTTGTCAGTTTCCTACTTAAATCATTGCCCTTTTAACCACAAGTTGTACTGAAAAATTTGTTAAGCTTAGTAATACTTGAGTTTAATCTTTTCCTGTTAGAGAAATGTGTGATTGAACAAGGGAAGCACGATATTTTTGTGGTCTCTATTCACAGTGCATTATAGTAGTAGAATTTATTCTGAAAAATTCTGGTCAGAACTTTGTTTTTTTTAGCAGAATGATCAATGGGGGAGAGCTGGTTTGCTCTCCTTTTACTCACCTCATTGAGAGGTACTTCCTTGAATTTGGAGGAGGGGCAAGAAGCAAAGGAGTGAAACTTTAAATGGAACCCAAACATGTGAAATGTCAGTCCTAAAAATATGAAACAAAGGTAAAAGATGGAACTGAGTCAGAAATTGCTTTGAGATCTGGTAGGATTTAAGGAGCATACCTGGAAAAAATCCACTGCCAATAGTTCTTGATGCTTTTTTATTTTTTTAAGCTGGTCTAATACTCTAAAAAAAAAGGAAACATACATAATTATATAAGAATATGTGTATTTCTAAAAATGCATAGTTATAGAGACAACTTTTGGACACTTTTGTCATTTTCTTTTCACACAGACCCTGTTGACAGGGACAGGCCAGAACCCAGCTCTGGAACAATGCAGTCCTGTGCTTGTTAGCTCTTTATTGCTTCTCTAAACCTGCTTTGGCTGTAGAAACAACAGCCCAAAAGTATGGGGAAGGTCCTTGTGGTAGGATATTGTATCATTACAAAAGTCTTGAGACACCTTTTGTGAACTTACCACAGCCCAATGGAAAGCTGCTTGCTTGGAGAGGGAGCCTTCTAAGGCCCAGTGCAAACTCCTGAAGCTACAAGCAAGGAGAGGGGAAGAATGTTTGACCTTGGATTTGAAAGTGGATATCTGTAGAGATCCACCTCTTTGCCAGCAGATTAGATACTCAATTTGGAATTTTTTTTCAATGACCAGATATTTTTCCTCTTTCAAAAGTACCTTCTAAGCCCTTCGAGTAAGGACAGAAAGAGCATTTGGATTCCTATGGACAGGGTGTTATGAACAGTAAGGGTAGAAAAGACAAGCTGCTGTCCAGGAAATTCAGTATTTTGTGTAACAAAACATTGAACTATCCCAGTGTTAATTGTTATTGTTTAGGCCTTACAGCTGCTTGGGGGAGCCGAGAAGAGAGTAACAGAGATTGCAGTGACTCTTAGCAAGTTTTGTTAGTTGTGGTGCATTCCCAGATCAATACAGCAAGTGTGGCTGTCATATCAAAGGCTGCAGAAAGCTCAAACAACAGAAAATTAGTCCCTCAAAGTGGTCTGTTTATTAAGAAAAAGTATTAAGAAAGTATTTGCATGAACGTGTGCTCTGCTATTGCAAATAAAACTAAGCTCCACAGAATCATGTAATTTCTGAGAGCTACAACTTGTCTAGCATCCTTAGCCTTTCCTTTCTTGTGCATCTTCATCCTGAAAAACCAAGTGTAGAACCAAATTTTGCCCTATTCTGAACCTAAATAGTTTGAAAGAGGAACTTGATGACAGCACCTTGTCTTTCCAAGTGCTCCTGAAGCTGTCTGTGCTCCACTTCATTACACTTCTTTTTTGACACTAGTTTTTGCTAGTGCTTAGCTAACAATCTGTATCATTTCTGCCAAAGGTTTCTAAAAAAACTTGGAACAAATGAGGAGAACTTAAAGAAGCTAAAGAATTGAAATAAGCAATTAAAAACTGAATTATGAAACATAATGAATAGTTCTTCCTACACAGAAAGTTGATAGTGGCACTGAATATACTCATGGTTAGTTGGCTGGTTTATCTTGGGTGAGCAGAACCCCACTAATTTTAGGGTTCTTCAGCGTGTCTTTTATTTGCTTTGGATTTATTCTCCCCTATATAATTACCTTCTAGAATGTTCAAAAGAAATTCTAGGAGTCCACATTTCTGCCTCGGCTACAGAAAACCACGTTTTAATCTGAGTCATCATCTTCAGACTTAGCCACAGAGCCTTGCTTGCCCTCTGAGCCTCAGTGACTGAGCAAGCCTCCCTCCCTGCCCTCCCTCAGATCCTTAGGGAGTAGCTGATGCTGCCCCATGCAGGGTGGAATCAGGAGCTAAACCCCATCTGCTTCAGTTTCAGAATGGCTGCGGCTGCTGCCGTTCCTGGGCGTGCTGGCCCTGCTCGGCTACCTCGCCATCAGACCCTTCCTCCCCAAGAAGAAGCAGCAGAAGGACAGCTTGATTAACCTCAAGATCCAGAAGGAAAATCCCAAAGTAGTGAATGAAATCAATATTGAAGACCTGTGCCTCACCAAAGCTTACTGCAGGTGCTGGCGTTCCAAGACGGTAAGAGACTCGGTGCTGCTGGAGGGTGGCAGTGACACCTGCTTAATTGCTGCATGCTGGCCTCTTGCTTTTCTTTTGGAGCATGGCACAGGTATTTTTCTTCATGTGAACCTGTCTACAGTAACTGTAGAAAACTTGTAAGAAACACAGGAGGGCTTTTTTAGAAGCAGTGGCCACCTGTGAGGAGCTAAAAACCAAGCAAGCCTTGTGTAGTACTTGGAAATGCATTGCAGCCAAATGGAAAATAGCTGCTTTATTGTGCAACAGCAGTGCTTAGAAAGGTGTTTGTATTGGAATGAAAGTAAGGCTGGACCTGTGCTGGTGAGGGAGAGCATATCCCCATCTGGCCAAGAGCAGACAACAGTCTGGTTTGGATAGTTCATATCCCCCAGATCAACTAGACATAAGTACTGTTCATCTACATAAGTACTTTTCATCTATCCTCATTTTCTTTTGAATGTCCTGACTGCATTCTGGTTGTGTCATGTCTGGACCAAATGCTTTTCTGTTCTAATAAAAAAATCTGCCCTGAACCTAAGAAATGCTCTCAGTTCTTCTCCCTTCAGATGAGTATTTCAGCTTTCTCTAAAACAGTGCTTTCTGGGTGTAGATGATGAAATCTATTAAAAGCATTTTTAGTTGTTCCACAGTAAACCTTAAACCATTTTTGGCTGCAGTGGCTGCTTTGCTTGTTCTTCTATGTAAAAGGCTTTGTCACTAACCTTGGATCTAAGAACATCTCTTTTAGTACCTCACAAACTTAGTTATTTAATGTTATTTTTTCCTTATTAATAGCTGTCCTATGTCTTTTAGGTCTAAAAATCACAAGGTAATTGTTGTACAGAGTTAGACTAATCCTTCATATATGTTTTCTTCCAGTTCCCTGTCTGTGATGGCTCCCACAACAAGCACAATGAATTAACAGGAGATAATGTAGGTCCACTAATACTCAAGAAGAAAGAAGTATAGCAAATGCTTAATCCACTAGATCATGACTGATGAACAGTCTTTTTATACTGTTGTAGTTGCAAGGGGCAGCATTTTATTATGTAATTGGTATGATTTAGTCCAATGATTGCTGTAGATTTCTTTTTGGAATAAACAGCATTTTAGACAGTGCTAAATCAGTCACTGTTTTGATACTTTATTCTGAGAAGAATTATGTCTGCTTTGTAAAGCTGTAAAGTAATTATCTCTGTAAATAAGTCGTTTATTTCAACAATAAAATGACTTCCTACAACTAAGCTATTTTTCTATGAACATACAGTTACAACTCTTATTGGTTCCAGGTGACAGAGGTGCACCTTGCTGTTGATTTTGTTCTGCTGAGAAGCCACTTGTTATTTTGCTTTTCAGGAACAAATTTAAGTGCACTTAAGGGGAAAAAGATATCAAAATTAACCCTTTGTGAGCATACCTGAGGGCAGGCAGAGTAGCTGTGTTAAGGGATGCCGGGTGAAGCTCTGGCCTGTCTGGTGTCTCTGGGCAGTGTGTCAGTCTCATGCAAAGCAGCCTGGCTCAGGCAAAGCCCACACAGCTAGGAAGTCTCATGCAGCCTCCTAGACCATGGAAACTGAGCTGTGGCACTAACATTCTCCCTTATTTCAGGTCCTTATCTTGATTGTTCTTGTAAGGAAGTGCCAATGGGCTTCCTCCAAGTCCACTTGCACTGTAGCTGCTGCCTTTTGTAGTAGGGACTTTCATGGCAGAAAGTGGTTAAATAACAGACCCAAGAAAGCAGAGCTGAGCTGTATTCCTGGCTTATTACCCATTTAAAATGATTATTGGGGCAGGTCAGAACTTTGCTGTGGTACAACTTAATTTCAGATGCAGGTAAACAGTTGCTACTTATCTAGCTGCTAGACTTATAATTAAGTCTTCTAAAGTGCTTTATTCTCCAAAGAAAACCTGCATCCATTAGTTTAAAAAATAAGAATTTGATGCACACTACCATTTTAGACAATTGTGTGAAGGCAGATTTCAACTGTTGCTAACAGTGTTTCATTTGACCCATTGTTATGCAGGTGCTGAAAGAGAAAGCAAGGCAAAGCAGTTCTCTCATACTGGCTCTGGCAGCAGCAGTAGAACTAAGGTAGATCATTCCTCCTGCCTGTGGAGCAGTTGCAGTCCTAGGTACCTACACCTCTTGCCTTGCAGCAAAAATGGCAGATTAGGATGTGATTGCATATTCAGTATCTGCTTTTACAAGGTGTGTAACAGAATTCAGTTTTTCAATGCTTTGTAGTGGTCTTACCTTAATGGATGAGCAAAGCAGACACATTATATTAAGATTTATAATAGAGCAAAATCCAGAATGTTACTGTTTGATGCTCAGTCTTCACTTCCAGCTGCAGTGTACTGAACACCAAGCCCCAGTTCTTGTTTTCTGTGAAGATATTACTATATGAAATGCAAAAGCCTGTCTTTAAATTTGGATTTTTTTTCTCCAGGCTTTAAAATCCACAGCCTATTCTACCAGGCTGTTCCTCTATACAAATCTGTATTTGCTTCCAGCTTCTCTTAGGATCCTTTTGCATTCAAGTAATTTGATTTCCTCTAAAACCTGAGAATTACACTACATACCTCAATGCTGTTCTCACTTTCATTGCTCTACTCAGACAAACCCTGTTACAAGAAGTTATATTGTGAAATTGGTTTTGTTTCTCCCACAGAGCTCCTCTAGAAGAATGACAGTATAAGATTTAACCTCCTGACTCCATCTCTAGCATGGCCTGGTTATGTAATTGTTTTTTTCTCCCTGCTTGCTATTAGATGAGATTGTTTAGCAGCAATCTACAGATGTGGCTGTGGAACAAACAGGTGGGTTTTTGGTTGTTTTAAGTCCTACAGGTGAATGGAACACATTTGTAATATGGGCCTGCAGTAGCAGCACTCAGTCACAGTTCCTCTGGAGAGAGGGAATATATTTTATTTATAATAATAAAATTAAGACTTTAAGATAAATTACCATTGCCTTGCATTTCAAAAAATCAAGCTTGATGCAAAATCATGGGAAGCTGAACTTGGCATGTCATGACATGTCTTTTTACTCAGTTGTTTTAATCACAAACTTGTGAAACAAGTAGATTTAGAGGAAGGTGTCTGACTTGTGGCAACTAGACAAATGCAATTGCAGTGCAGCTGGCCCAACATTTGACCTCTTGCACTCCACTCATTCAAAAAGCAAACTGCAAAAAGTGTGTAATTTGCAGTTTTGTGGGTATGTGACCCCAGAAGTGTTTCAGAGTTCATTTCAGCCTTCAGTCTCATTTCCCTAAAACACTCAGTTTGGCTGAAAAAGAGAGAGAAAGCAGAAATTATAATCACATTATCACTGCAGCCCCTGCTCTGGGTGCCTCTCTGCTTCCAGATGGCTGGGTTCTGTCTTTTCCCATATGCTGCCTGCTGGAGCTGGCCACCAGAAACAGGCTCTGCTGTCAGACCCTTCTGCTCTCAGGTTCTGGGGAACCTTCTGGAACTGCACACACACTGTGCTTGGTGCTGCCCCCCTTACACCTCTGATGATGTCTGCATGGCAGGGTGAGTCCTCTGCTTAGCCTCTGCTCTTAGTTTGTTTCCTGCAAGTAAAAGACTAGCTTGGCATAAAGATTTTATTGCCTTGAATATATGTAATATTAATAAATGATTTCATGGCATTTTGGTAAAAGGGAGGTGGGTCTTAAATGTTGTGACTTCACCCACTGATAAAAAGTGAAATCTCTCAAAGTTAGCTATTAAAAATCAGCTGAAATTGTCACAGTAAACAAACCCCAGTCTCAAAGGTTCTTAGCCATGATACATTTCTTTTTCTGACACCATGCAAGGGTTTTCTTCCTTGCTGGAAGGCATGGAGAGGAGCATTAGAAAGCATTCCTGCTTTTCATTTTAGATCTGCAGTTCTATGGAATAACTTCAACCTGATTCTTTTTGAACATTTAATAAAAGCTTGGGAAAGGAGTCTTGGGAGAAACATCCACAGAGGGGAGCAGGGAGAGAAAAACTGATTCAATTTTGTTTGGATTAGACAAGATGACACTCTTCATTGGCATAGCTATTCAAGCCCTCAGAATGGTGGGAGTGAGCTAATGAATAAATGGAGGCTGCACTGAGATAAGGGAAAGTGATAAATCCAATTTGTGAGCTGCTGTTTCAGGAGCTAGCAATTATTAGAAGCTGTCATGAACAAAGGCTGTTTGTCAGAGGTTTGCTTGGATGCCTCAGGTTGTGTTCATATTTACAGGCCTATAATCCTTACACATCAACTGACAGACTCCAAACTGGGCACAGTGAGCCCTCCCTGCAGGAGGATTCTACTGCCTTGGGGTTTGCTTTATTTTTCCTTAGAGTTTTATAAAGAAAACTATATAAAACTTCTTCTGTAAATTTGTCTGATTACAGGCACAAATCTAACACCCTTATTAAAAGAAGAACAAAACTGCCAGTTTTGAGGGATGCTGCACTGACTCCAGCTCAGAATGGAGCTGGGAATGACCAACCCCAAGCTATCTACTTACACAAAATGTATTAGAGTAAGAAAGATTTGCTGGTGTTTTTCAATACTCCAAAGCTGAAGGTAAGAGCAGGGTTTGGATCAGCAGAGGAGCCTTGTTTACTTCTGACTTTAGGGCACCCAAGGAAAGAAACTCTTCTGGGAATGAGAAAATGAAACATGAACTCTATTGCAACTGGCTTTGCAGAAGGCCTCTCTGCTCAACAAAATGCAGAAAACCATATTTGAGCTTTTTGCTCCCCCTGGTGAAACGTTTGAGCAAGATACTCAACATGAGCATTGCCTCCATGGCCACACACAGCCTGTGCTGCTGGAAAGATCCAGGGGGAGTGGGTGCTGAGGGCACTGCCTCAACAGTGTTTCCTCATGACACCTGCCTTCCCACAGCAGGCTTTCTGAAGGTAGGTGAACAAGGCTCCTTTTGTTTTGTACCATCCCTCTCAGCATTGCATTTTCAAGGCTGTTCATTTTCAGTATATTATTTTCCTTTTCAGAGGAAAAAAAAAATACCCTGGCAAATCTGAGAGGCCTTCACTCTTTACAGTCAAACCAGCTAGCCACCTATGGGAAAAATGAGCACTGAGTGGCTATATTTTTAGCAAAGACCTGGTTTTCTTTGCTATAGTTACCCAAACACAGATGTGAGAAGGACCTGATCATGGCATTTTCTCAGCCAGATGAGTGTTCACTTAGAAAAGAGCAACAAGACATCCCAGCTGACCCATGAATCTTCATTTAAAAAGAGGTCTGATGCTATTGCCAAGCTCCCAAAAAGGATCCGAGGAAGAAAAGGACACCTCCTTGCCACCTTGGCATTGCCTTGTCAGCAATGAGAAGAGCTGAGAAGAGCTCTGTCCTGCAGTGCCAGGCAACAGAACACAGTCAGGTTCAGTACCCAGAAAGCTGCTTTCCTTCTCTTGACCTGATGCTCTGCAAAGGCAGGGGCACAGGTGAAGCAGCAGCCATCCCAGCCTTCCCAACCCTGTGCATCCTTCTCCCAGTCCTGACAAGACTTTCCACAGCCCTCATCCCAGTCTTTTTTCCTACCAGCACCTTCTGTGATGGACACAACCACCTCTACCAGCACAGAAGTACCTCTTGCTGCTTCTTGCTGTGCAGAGCTGGCAGTCCCTCCAAGGCACACAGGAGTGTGGGAGCTGTGGGGAGGATCAGCAATGGGAAAAGGCAAGGTTTGGAACCCAAATGGAGGAGGGGGAATCACCAAGCCCTGGCAGGACTCATTGGCCGTGTGTTAGCAATCTCTTATTCATAAATTGCATCCTTTGAGCTGTTCAAATTGTCATCTCCTGCCTCAGTTTCAACCATCAAGAAGTTATCCACATTAGTCTGATTTTTTTGTGTGTTTCTATTCCACCTCATGTCTCCCACTCCATGCTTGAACAATCCCAATCCTCTCCCTGAACTCACACCCACTCATTCCAAGTAACTGTTGACTGCTTACTTCTCAGCAACTCACTTCCTGGCCAGCCTGTGTTCAGCTCTTAAGGCACCATCAACACACAAAAATATTTCATCAGACTCCACCAGGGCTGCTGTTAAAATAGCAGAGAGAACTGACACTTGTTTTGGTTCCTCCAGAAAGATTACAGATGGGCTGTGATTACTCAGCAGAAGTGTTAGGGCTGCAGGACCATATTCCTGTAGATATCCATCTTATGAAGGTTCACAGGCCTCTGCCTCTTCTCCAACCTCAGCACCTTCCTCATCCTCCTTGCTTTTTGTCTGAGCCTTCTGCAAAAGTCTGGGCCCTGCCAAGCCAATAGCCAGGGCTCCAATTGGAGCAGTGATCAAGATAGCCAGGAAAGCTACTGTCAGCACATCCATTCCATACTTTTCCAGCTGCTCATCCTGATGCCTTCTTGCTGTGTCCAGGGCAAGGGAACCTATTGCAGCCTGCAGGAAAGAAAACATTGCTGAGATGCAGCAAACCACCTTTAGCACTGAAAGGGAAAAAAAAAAAAAGGTACTAACAACACCTAACAGAAATTTGACATATTTAGTCTACTCAACCCATTAATTTCCAGGCAGTATAGAAAAGTAAATGTTATATTACACCTATGAAAACAATTGTCACTTGGGTACACTTTGAATCTCCTAAGCTACGGAGTTTATCTGGATGGTTCCCTCCTGTGAAGAACATTGCTTAGCTGCCTTCTATCCACATTTCTGGGGGATGTGTGGTTAATGAAATGGGCCAGAACATTACCTGGTGCAGCTATTAAAATGCCACACTTAGAAAATGTGTCCTGACAGCAGCTTCTGAAAATTTAGTTCAGAAACCCTGCAATAATCCTGCTCTGATTATTAACTTTTGCTTGCAAGTAATCAGGCTGGTGAGGAGAAGTGTAAATGACTTCATCACTGTAATAAAGGAGCAGGAATGCAGCCAGCCTAAGGCTCCTCCAGCTCTCACACCAGTCCTCACTAAAATGCTCACACACTGCAAACACATCCTGAGCCTCTGGTGTGGCTGTCCATGCAGACACTTCATCTACAAGAGAGAACACCACCTTGGAGAGGTCTCAGAACCTGCACGTGAAGGCACAACCACCTGCAGTAACAGAAACAGTTCCATGTGCAGTTTGCTGTCATTCTCAAGAGCACAGCCAGGCTGCAGGCAAGACAGCCTCCCAGGGCAGCTCTTTGCAAGCAGGGTGGTTCAGAAAATGCTGTCCATACACAACACTGCTGTTACTGAACCTCAGTAATGAGGAGCTTTGCCAAGGAGCATGGAATTAGCCTGGAATAAAAGTGATGTTGGGCTGTTTACCTGGACAGTGGCTTTGGGGATCCATGCCAATGCAACAAACACTTTCTCCTTGAAATTAAAGCCAGCACAAGACACCATCAGGAACGTGGCAACAATTCTCACAGTGAGGGCAGTGCCCAGAGTGGCAACACAGAGCCCTGCAACAAAGATAGGCATTCTCAGTTCTGTGCCTGAGGGTAAAAAGACTCCTGAAGCTGTAGCTTTATAGTGGAGTTGTGGCTTTTCGGTTTGCTTTGCTTGAGATTTATTCATAGAGATTCTTTGGGAACTAGTAATAAAGGCTGGATAATTAGTGATTGATCTTACCAACAGTTTCAGGCCTAAGAGATGCAACAGATACTTCAGCTCCAATTAAACCAAAAAGAAAAGGTTGAAAGACAGTCCATGCAACTGCAATAATCTTCTCTACTTCCCTCTGCAATCAAAACAAAAATAATCTGTAAATTCACATAAAAAGACAAGTAGATAGATGTAATTAATCAAAGGACAAAGTGAAAATGTGTCAAAGATTGTCCTAAATTTCTCCTCTTCCTTTGACCTAATACTAAAAGATTCAAAATCAGTTGCACACATTTGGAAGGTCAGAGCATGTCTAGCTCTGCTGGTAAATAAATGCTTGCTACCTTGAGCTTTGGATTCCTAGTCAAGCACCTTGACAATTACATCTCCTTTACATGGCTTGTGAGCTTGACTGTGTCAATATCTTAGGCTCTGTATTGATAAATATTCACATACATGGTAACTTTGTCATGCTACGGCTTCCAAAACAAATGCAGGATGTTTATTTTAATCTGTACACCCCCTAAAGCTCCATAAAAGCACCATTTACCTTTTCATCAGACCATCCCACACCTGCCACAAAAGCTAAGACTAATGTGCAGAGTCCTCCTGATCCAGGGAAGCCAAAGTAGATGCTGCCAAAAACAGCAAACATGGACAGCCCAAGCACAAAATATGATCTCTTCCATGCCAGAGATGCCTGCAGCCAAGAAGAGAGACCAACAAAAAAAAGAAAATTGCATTTAGAAATGGAGGAAAAGGGCTACCTCTGTTCATTTTGAAAATAACAACTTCAAAGTAAGTATTGCCACTAGCTATTGTGAAAGAATCAAAGCTTCCAAGTGAGTCTTGAACTGCTTAGTTGAGTTGAGGGGGTTATTTGGACATGAATTCCTAAGAAGTTCATATGTTGGAAATATATCTTTTGGAAATTTGTATTTACTTGACTCTGCTCATCCAAAATCTTGTTGCCAAGAGGCTTTTTATTTTACAAGCAACATGATTAAAAGTTATATTCTAACAACCCCCTTCAAATCTGTGACAACAGGATTTCCCACCTGTGCAGTCAAGTACTGGAACAATTCATCCAACCAAGGAGGGGTGAAATCCTTCCCCTGGATGTTAAGGACATGTCAAACAAACCATTTCCCTGGACAGTCTAGTGTTACTTGGTCCATTCTCACAGCAGACAGTTAAAACCTTGCCACTGTTCCCCATTTCTCTGTATGGTTTTAAATCAGAAATTTTAGTTCCACTAAAGGCAACAGATGCTTTGCAAATTCAGTTGTCCAGAACACACCTACTTTCTTCCACAATTTTCTGTTCACTTAATTGCCCCTTGACAGTAAATTCATCTATCACCTTATATAAGCTTAATTTTTATTGCAAGCTAACACATTCTAATTAGTGCTGAGATATCAGATCACTTCAAGCCTCCAGGCTGACCACTTGTTTTTAATCTGTAGGAGGTGTCCAGCAGGCTTAAGAAGCAAATATGTCACACATCAGTCTGATGATTATTTGACTGCAGTGGGTATCAGAGCCTTCCTCTTTTCCATGTGGACATTTCCTCCACCCTCAGTGAGAGCTGGATGGTGAGCTGGGCTCCAAGCTCTGCATCAGGACTGTGAGCTCAGAAATTGTTCTTGTTGTGCTAAACACAAATTAATCACCTATAAAACACATCCTCACTTGACAGCCTCTGGCACCTGGAAGCTCTTAAGTGCTGGACACAGCTTTCCCCCAACCCCACGAAGCTTGGATGAATGACTTAGGAAACTCATTTGTGAGCAAAGAATCTCTGTTGTATAAAAAGGGCTTTTTTGACTGGATTTTTACCTGGTCGTGGCTTGGGAAATATCGAACAAACATTCCCAGAATGCCCCCAGCTGCTATGCCCACAGCAACCTCCAGCACTCCATGGAGCACATTGTACAGAGTAGAACCTATTGGGCAAAGCAAAGATGGGTTGAGGAGGCCACACAGATATTATCATTATTATAGATATTATCATAGATATTAGCACACACAGACCCTTCCTGCACAAACCACACCGTGGAGTCATCAGGGTGATTCCAGCATCTGCTTTAAATTACTTGGGTTCAGGAGGGAACCTGTGGGCCTGAAGGAACTGGATGGTGCAACTTTTTCTCTCTGAAAGCCAAGGAGGTTTTCCAGAGAAGCCAGAGACAGAGCTTCTGCAAGAACACTGCCAGACCCAGGCAGATGTGAGAGTGTTATGTTGGGCATGCAGCAGCCAAACTTGGCAGCTAAGGGAGGAGAAAGGGAAAATGTTCTCTGAAAGTTGGGACCCACAACTCAGAGCAGACAATGTCACGCAAAGACTTTTGATTCTGGGTGATTTCCCCCTCAATATTCAAGTCTATACATGAACTTGATGAGGAGCTGTCATTAAGTTACAACCAGTCAATCAGCAGAGCACACATTCCTATAAACATCCCTGTTTGGTCTGGATTTCACCACGTGCAGATGAACCAACCAGCCTACCAGAAGAGAAGGCCATCCCAAGGCAAGTGTTGAAGCCTGTGATGGCCAGAATGTCATCAATGCTTCCAGCTGCCATGAGCAGAGTTGGGACACCTTTCTCCACCCCATATCCCCCAGCCTGTAAAATCAGCATCGAGGGAACCACCACAGCAGGGGACACTGCACCTAGAACAAAACTGAAAACACAGAGCTTCAGCTTCTCTGCAAAACAAAGCACTGAAATAAGAAGTCCACTTCCTTCTCATAACAATCAGTGTGTGGCAGAGAAGTTCACCCATCTCACTCCAGTATATGGGTCTGGAGCAAATCCACCAGTGTAGATAGAACTAAATGGAAAAGGAAATTAGTACAGACTATATTTCAGGTATAATTTCAAGGAAATTAGTAGACTATAACATGCCTTACCCTTAAGAGAGCAATACTGTCCTACATGTACCTCTCTATGAGGAAATTCTGAATTCCAGCATGAAGATTCTCCAAATCATGGTATCATTTCTGTCCCTAAAAGCTCCCAGTGTTGTGGTTAAAGACTCATCCATCCTTCTTCCTTCAAGTGTTCAGATCACAAATACAGAAGAGTCAGGATGCAAGGACTCCTCCACAGCCTGGAAATGTGACCCCAGAGCCAGACAGGAATGGTAAGCAAACCCCCACAGGAGCTAAGCACAGCTTCCCAACTGGCACTGAACAGAGGGCTCTGCTTGGTGCAGAGAACTAACTGCACTTGGCTCATTAACTGTAGCTTGAAAACAGGCACTTTTGTCCCCCGGCAGAAAAGAGAGCATGTTACCCTAATATAAATCCCCATTGCCATGGCAAGGGCAGGAGCAGGGAGGCCAGAAGAGCTGCTGTGCATGTTTCAGAGAGGCAGGGCCCCACAGCCAGCCTCAGACAGACCCCTTTGAGCTTCCTCAGGGCCTGCAACAGACAAACACATCCAGGCCAAGTGTCAGGACACCTGGCTTGAGAGAGAGCAAAGACATTTACAGCCTGCTCTGGTTCATGACAAGAAACCCCAAACAGGACATGACAGCTTTATGTGGCCTCAGCACAGGTAGGGTTAAGCAGCCCTGGTTTGGATGTAGAATCCAAGCAGTGAAACCCAGAGAATGGAGGTTTGACAGGGTCCCTGCATGTCACTGGGAGGAGGGGCTGAAAACTCTCTTCAGCTCCTTGTGCAGAGCAGACTGAATGTGAGAGGTTGGACTATCTGGGCTCCATTTGAAAAGAGCACCCTCAGCTGACACCCACAGTCACTTGAAGTCATTTGCTCCACCCACAAAGGATTTTGCTATCATCTCACAAAGTGTAAAAAATCCCCAAATCCATAATGAAGAATTGCAGAACTACATAAACTTGGCCCAAGGAGCCAAGCATCTCTTTCTGCTGCCTCACTTGAGATCCAGAGCAGATCATTCCACTTGGCTCCTCAACTTCCATTCACATTTTCCTCTAAAACAGAATATTGGAACAGCTGCTTTTAACAGCTAGCCATAAACATTAATCTGCTAGGACTAATTTTGACATGGAAAATAAAAGATGCTGTTGCATGCTTGGCCTCACAGAAATGGCTGGTGCTGTACCTTTGGGTCCAGGCCAAGTCCTGCTCGGGTCAAGATAATGGAAAGAGCAATATTCCTGAGGGCTGCAGACCAGGGGAGGTTGATCTGGACAACGCCACTAATGAACGGGGTGTTTCGGATTAGGAAACCAGCCAGCAGCATCCCTTCAAGAAAAGCAAACAGGTTCCTGTCAAATGCTTTGGTTTGAGTGCATGAGAAAAGCTTGCACAGCAGGCTTAAAAACAGACACCGTGGTATGTACTAGTGGGAGACACAGAAATGAAGATGTTCTGAGTTCTTAGCAGTGGAGGCTGAGGCATAGACAAACACAGACCTATTTAAAGCAGTGAAAGGGAGCTCAGAACACACCAAGGGTGTAATCTGCAGGTTCCTGCCACAGATTGAGTGCTACACAGCTTTGTTCACCAAGTGCTGGTCAGACTTACCAGAAGCAAAGACACCTTTGCAGCCTTAAATAAGTTTTTCTTGTTAGCTTGTTTTAGCAGGAAAAGAGGAAGATCATCTCATATGGTGGATTTATCTCAGAGGTTGGAACTTATTAAAAATCTTCTTGAAGCAAGAGGTTCACAGGAACCATGATGCTGAGTTCACTGGAAATATCTAAACCACCTCATGATGGACTAACTGAGACATTTTTAAATGCTCTGGGAATATGACTCTTGTGCAAACAAGGGAAAAAAAGCGGGGGGGGGGGGGGCTGGAAATCAGGAACTTGGTTTTATCCTCTATTTGAGCTACTTGCAAGATCCAACCTTTTGCCAATATTAGCAAAACTGTCTAATCAGAGGCTTCCTGCAAAGCTATCAGATCTGTGGCCCTGGAAGGGTACAGAAAAGTGCAGGAAAGGTTGGCTTTAAATATAGGTCTGTAGGTCCTGATGATTCAAAGATACAAAATCATGCCAAAAAAAAAGTATGAGCCATGATAAGAAAACAAAAGAGGCAAAAAGTAAACCACTGTGCTCAGGTTGGGCCCAGCTTGGTGTGAGTCTTGGCACTGGACTTAATTTGTCCTGGAACACACTAAGCTTTCAGCCATTCTCCTTCCCACCACCTCCCATAAAAACCGGGAATAATTAATCTGTGGTACCTCATAACAATCCTATCAGGCTAGCATCATGGCCACGTGCTCTTTGCAATGTTTGCCTGAGGTCCAAGTCACTGGGGCTGTTCTGATCTAGAAATCTACTTTAAGTAACAAATCTCCACCTCTAAGGATATCTAATGGTATCTGCTTCACGTTGCCTCCTGCAGAAACCTCTCTGTAATGTATATTTTATATACTATGTGACTGTTCCAGAAGCAATTTCCTCCTTTTTCTTGATAGAGGTGTTCACTGTAGGGTGAACTGAGCACTAAGTGCTCAGCCAGTCACATTACACTCACCTGCACCCAGCACAACTGCACCTCAGAGTACCAGAGTGGTATTTCTAGTGTAAAAAAGAATTGTCTTTGTTCTCAATCCAAACATATCAAGCATGCAGATACTACTTGATAGTTTAAACAACACAAATCTACATGCAAAAAGAATGAAGGATATCTTACCCAGAAGAGCAGGGAGAGGGGGTAGTGTTCTTATTTTAATGAGTCCAAATATTTTCCCTCCAATGACAGCAAAAAAATAAAGAAACAGAATTCCAAAGAGATTTCCTCCTGGGAGACACTCAGCCCCAGTGATGGACCAAACGACAGCCCAAACCAGGACCACGACTGCAACTGGAACAAAACAAGAAATGTTAATATTTAATCACCTCTCAGCGACAGCTTTGGTGGCTATTAGATCACAGATGATCTGATTAGTCTCAGATTTGTTGCCTTAATTCAACAAAAAGCCATCCAGGTGTGCCAAAAATACCACTGTTTATAATCAACGTGATGCTCTCCCAGCACAACCCATCAGGGTGAGAGTGAGGAGGTCTGCCTTCTGAGGGAAACAATTTGCAATGCAAAAACACACCTACCACATTACACACAGGAGAGAAGGGAGCAACAGAACCCACACATTCAAATCATGGAGTTATAGAATGGTAAAAGGTGAAACAAATCTTTGTTTCAGTTGTTTTCTTACCCCACTAAAGCACCAGTGGTGTGTAAAACAGAGCCATTTCCCTGCAGCATCCCAAGGAGCAAGGACAGATTTTTGCTGTACCCAGAGAAACAAGCACTCCATTCACCATTTCTCCATCACCTCTGCCTCTCTTACATACCATTTGTCACTGCCTGGGCCAGCAACCCCTGTGGAGGGCAAGTGAATATCTGCCTCCTTGTCCCTGCAGGGGAAGACCCTGCTCCTGCTTCTGGAGGCTGCTGAGCACAGTGCTTCAAGAGAGCAGTTGCCTCTGTTTGGCTGTTCCCATCAGCACCTTTGGCCTCTGCTGCTGCTCCTTCCTGAATGAAAACACAAGACTCTCAGCAGCAGCTCTGTACATGTTTTCAGCAGTGTACATGGCTTGAAATGAGCTGCAATGCCCCAGATCCACACTGTCTCCAGCTGACTGTGTCCACTAGCCAGTGGCTGTAGGTTTAGCTTTGCAGCAAAGTTGGGATTTTTTGGTTCTGTGTTTGGTTTTGCATGGCACAAATGTGAGAGGCATTTGCCTTTTTATCTGCAACCCACAGTCCTAGTACAAACAGCACCTGTTCAGCACCAATATCAGCATATTTGATGAAGAAACAGTATTAAGAGACCAGATTCAGCTTGTCCTGTCTGCAACCTAACTATGGATTCATATTTTGTACAATTTGATAAGGTTTTGCTTCCAGAGTGGATTTCACAAGACAGCATCTTAAACACAACTCCAAAAGAACTTCTTTTGTGAAGTCCTTCAACCAAAATAACAAAACCTACTTATGATTAGGCAAGGATGAAAGAAACAGCAGCTGGCCAGTGCAAGCTTTACTCACATGATCCATGGCTGGAAAGCTCAAGCTGGTAAGCCAAGGTAGAGATGGAGAAACACTACCCTGGGAGTTCCTTCCTTGAAGCTGTTCTCTTCTACTGATTCATCTACTTATCCATATTCATAGCCAAAGCACTTTTTGACCATGTTTGGATGTCCTTATTTCTGAGAAGTAAACCTTCCCTTAGGATTATTCATCTCCATGTCAGCTCCCTGTCATTGCATGGACATGGAATTCTTGTCTCTGCTGTGGTTTGGCTCTCCTCCAGTAATAGTTCCACATTTCTGATTATTTTTCTATGTGCATATATATATAAACACATAAACACACATTTTTATATATATATATATATATATATATATACACCATTTACTCAGAGTCACAGTTGGAACACAAATCTTGTGAGCTTTCAGCATGGAGTCATTTATCTACCCTGTGATTCTGTGATCACCAGCTACCCCTGCCTCTAAGGATGCACCACACAGTACTTCTCTTTACAGTCTTTTTTTGTCAAGCCACAGAATTTTCCAGAAACACTGGAAACATGCAGGTAGAAGTTTAAAACTGTGAGGCTTTTTATTAAATAAGGAAACCATGCATGAATAATTTTCACTAAGTGGACTGACAGACACAATTCGAAAGCAAAAAAAGCAATCCTAAATCCCCAGAATTCTCTTTTTTAACTGGTTGTAAAATATATGCTGAGACATTTTCCACTTCAGGATGCAATTGCAACTGATTTCCAGCATTCCAACATACCCCACTTGAAAAAACTGAACATTCATTAATTGCAAGAAATTCCCACTGAGATTTCTCTTTGTATTCCCTTCAGATACAGGGACTGTAAGAGATGCAGTAGGAAAAAGGAAAGGAGAGCTCCCTCTGACTCAGCTTGCCCTTTGAGATCCTAATGAATTACCTCTCTTTGCTCATACAGGGGAATTGTGCCATTTCTCTCACATGATGGCTCAGAATCTTCACTGCCATTTGCAGTACCCTCCTTGACCATTGCTGCAAACCTAAGGAAAGCAATAAAGAGAGAAAAGTTGAGAGAAAATAATAATGCTGTTTTCCAGGTATGTGTATATTCTCCACCAACTACATTTCAGTGCTAAGAGCATTTTCCTGGTGTCTTTTACAGTGCTCTGGCCATAGAAAAACACTGCTCAGATTAAGCCAGACTTTTTAAGCCAAGAAATTCTTTCCTTGTTAAACTGCTGGCAACAAGTCAGAGAGCTGATTCTTACAATTATCAAGCCTTCAGTTGGTAATATGTTTGATATTTGGGAACAATTGATGCCATGAACAAAGACAGAGGCCACTGTAACGCCCAAGTGGTTTTGAGTTGTTCTGACTGGAAATTGGCTTGAGACATGGCCAAATTCTAGTGCTTTTCTATAGTTTCACTTAGTAATGAATTAGTAACACAATTAGTAACACAGCCTCAGCTCCTGCAGGGTTTGCTCAGTGGTGTAGAGGAAAGAAAAGAGGGACTGAGCACAGAGGTTGGATGTTCCTTCTGTTTAGCAGGAATGGTTTGGAGGTGTGAGGGGTCTAACAGGGGATGTGCAGTTCTTACTTGGTTTGGGACAGGTCTTCACCCTGACAGGTCCTTGATCCTTTCAAGCATCAGCCAGTTGAATTAATGAGACCCAAGGGAGCAGTAAGTTTACTCACAGCAGGCTGGGTTTGGGGGAGTTAATGGTATTTGTTTGTTGTGGGTTTTCTTGTGTTGTTGGTGCTCCTTTTGCTTTTAATCTTTAAACTCCCTGTACAAACAAAATCAGCAACTGAGAACTCACGGAGCAGAATTCATAGCACAGTATCAGACTTATTCAGTGCCTCTCTATAAAACATATAGCCCCTGTTTTGAAAAAAGGCTTTTACCATAGGTTGTTTTGGAAGATCCTCTCATGTTAACAGGTAGGGAGGAAGAGCAGAGTGCCAGGGGCAGCTGTGCCATGTGGGTGCCTCTGCTCTCAGCTCTCCTGCCCTGCAGCCTGGCACCCTTCTGCTTCTGCACACACAGCAGAGACAGGAATACAACTGAGGTACCACAACCACCGCCAGAGCAACTAGTGGTCAGAGGGGAAAAAAACCCAAACCAGAAACTTGTAACCCAAAAAAACCCCCAACCTCTTCCCCACCTGCCCCCCGTGGAGCCAACAGGATGAAAGCTTACCTGGGTGTGGAGAAGAGGAACCGCTCCCAGAACAGCCGGAGACCGGGAGCTGCTCATCCCCTCCCTGCCCCGCAGCCACAGCTCTGGGCCAGCCCCGCCTCCTCCTCCCCGGCTGCCGCCGTCCCTCCTCCGGAGCAGCAGCAGAGCCCTGCTAGGGTGAAAGAGGCTCCCGGGCACCTTCCATCGCTCTGGGCATTGTGATCAAGTCCGTGCTCATCAACACCACCCAAAGCCCTCAGGCTCCTCTCCAGCCTTTCTGCTTCCTGAAGCCAGCATGTGTAAGGTATATGCTTAAATAACTCAAATATACATCTTTCAATCTATATTTAACACTCGGTGTTTATGAACATTTCCCACGCTGATTCCATGAAGCATTTAAAAATAAGTACTAATAAAGTCACCAAGAGTTCACTGATCTTTCTACAACAGTTTGTGAGGGTTTTTTTTGCTGTGCTTGATGGGATTTGTAGTTGAACTGGCATAGTTATTTGAATGTAATTCCCTGTTGAAACATTAAGATGCTGCCATCTAGTGAAACCAACCTTCTGAGATCACAGCACCAGTAAACTGTCCAGCAACAGTATTTTTGAGTACATAACAGTGCAGTTTATTGTCAGAAAAAACCTTTCTTATACAAAACATACAAAAAAGTAGGTCTTAGAATGCAGATAAGTAGGCTAAGAAAATAGTCCAGCCTGCAGCTCTGATCATCTAGTTTGTTTTCCACTCACTAGTGGAGCAGAAAATTGTCAGGTCCATTGCTTACTGTTAAAAACCATTCCACTTCCTAAGCTCAGAAACTGGAAGTATGCTACAAAGTCAAAGGTACTTAGTACTGTAACTGGCTGAGCTGCAAAAGTATTGTAAAGAGTTTAAGAAGAAGCTATACACAGACAGTGAGTTGGCATTGCAGTGTTCAGACAGGTTCAAATAGTGGTGAAAAGGCAGTTTTCTGCAGCCTCAGAGAAAGAATAAACACCCATCCACTCAGAAACAAGAGCATAGTCTTTCCCACTCAACAGCAGTGAAGATAAAAGTACAACCCAGAAGAGGGCTAGTTTGGGAATGACAGAATGAAAAGTCCAAGATAGAGAATTTTCACAGTAGAGGAGTTTGTGACCCACTCCTGGTTCCATTGTTTTCTTCAGTACATTGGTTTTTCTTTCTCTGCCACCCAAAAAAGCCCCACTGAAGCGGAACACCAGCAGAGCAGCAGGGTGCAGGCAGCACAACTGCTTCTCCACTGCTCCTCTTTGTATTCCAGCTTTCCCAGCTGTGGGAAACAGCAACTCCAAGACAGCAAGAGAATCACAGGCCACCAGAGCTCCTCTCACTTTGTGCAGGAGGCTTTTTTGGAAAGCAATTCTCTTTGTGGATGCAGATCCCAGCTGTAGCTACTGCAGAGGCAGCTCAGAACAGAGCACCTCTATTGGGTGATACAATCACTGACTTTTTCTTTCTCTGAAGCTCCAAACCACTGCTTCAGATGTTCTTCTGTGGGCTCTACTCCTGCAGGCCAGGTATCTGTACAGAAGACAAGAACATTGGAGCAACACTTAAAACTTTCCTAGTTAAGAAAGCATAATGAATACAGTAATTCCACCCTGACTAGTGTTTTAAATGTCAACTAGCACAGCTTGTCTGAGGAGCTTTGAGCTGGGAGAAGTTGTGTTATTCCCACAGTGGCCATCACAAGAAAGAGCAATGCCATTAATAGCTTGAAAACTGGTTAAACTCTTCCAAGTGTCTTCTAGGGCTTTCTGAAAGTTTTCAGAAGCAAATGGAATGAGGGCAGGAGCATTAATGTGCTAGTGTAAGGCACAAGACTTCCCCAGCAGACACCAGGCCAGATGGAAGAAATCCGAGTAGGGCTGAAGTTACCTTAACAGCTGTTACTGGAGCAACGAAAGACTAGAGGCTGCTACCTTGAAGTTTAGGAAAGCTCACCAGCAGTTTACTTGGAGTATTTTGCCAAAGTCTGTGTTTAAGCAATGTGAAGTGAAAAAGCAAAGCATTGAGAGCATCAGCTATGGAGTAATGAGTCTGCTAGCTCCCTGGTTAGTCAGCCACCCACTCCCACTGCAGCAAGAGACAGAGCACTGTGCTACATACCTGTCAGGGTACCCAAGGTGGAATTATCAAAGAAATTTGTTGGATAGATCAGTGGCAGAGGCTTTGGGATGGCCTGAGCCACAGTGCCCTGAGAAATGGGTTCCTTGGCAGGAGGAGGAGTTTGCTCTTTACAAGGCTGTGACACTGTCTTCCTTGGAGACCTTGGTACCATCTCTCGAGCAGGTTCTTTTGAGGACCTTTCTTTCCATCTGAAGGCTCTCTCTTTCCATTTCCTAAGCTCCTCTTTCAGTTGAAGCTCATTACTGAAAAAAAAAAATTAAAACCAAAAACAACCCCAGCATTGAAGAGAAATTTAGTTTCTTCAAGTAAGGAAAGATTCCTGACAACAGCTCCAGTATTTCAGAGGATACACCACAGACATAACAATGAAATACCACATCTGTGTGTCTTGCTTTCAGATGCACTTTTAATTCTTTAAGCTAAAATTCTTCCCATATATCAACATACCACTGGTTTTAAACAACCTTGATATAAATGAATCTACCAAATTTAAAATGAACAACAAATCACTTATTTCTGTCTCAAAAAAGCACTAACGTCAGGCATAGTTAAACAGCACCAAATGTTACTGACCAGTTTTATAATTACCTTTGCAGAAGGTCATTTTGTTTTTTCAGGTGCAAGTTCTCTTTCTGTAGCTTAGCTTGTTCAGATTTTAGAACAAGTAGTTTTGTGCTCTGCACA
The DNA here is from genome assembly GCA_024611195.1 of Ceyx melanurus. Taxonomy (NCBI): domain Eukaryota; kingdom Metazoa; phylum Chordata; class Aves; order Coraciiformes; family Alcedinidae; genus Ceyx; species Ceyx melanurus. The sequence goes on from JANHGL010006407.1 coordinate 23,196, forward strand.
ATTCCACTGCCACCTCCACAGGTAAGGGGTACTTGGGATTGCTGAGGAGCTTCTTTTTCCATCATCACTAGAAAACAGTTTTATACAGATTGTGTCTGTTATTTGGACAGTACTGAAAACCAAGTAAAAATATATATATTTTTTAGACTATTCCTTCCAATGGTCTTGAATATAAAACCTCAGTAGGTTACAAGTGCCACTACAACAGCTATTCTTTTTTTAGATACAAACACACCTCCCAGTACTCACACTGCCAGGGAGATAGAAACTGAAAAGATTCTTCACTGGGTTAAAGTTTTTACACTTCCAGCTATTTAATAATTATGATTAAACTTGCTATTCACACACAGGTCAGGCAAGGAAAAAAATGGCAACCACAAGTGCAAACATGGCTGGGAAATAAACACAAGAACTGGTGTGATTCCAGTGCAGAGCTTGTGCAGTTGGCATATTGTACTTCCCATCTCCTCTCCCAGTGCACCCAGTCCCCTCAGCCTTTGAGACTGCATCTCAGTCTGGACTTTAACCATGAAACTCAATGTTTAACATGAGAGCCTCTTATATTTCTCTTGAATTTACCAGTAGCATCGTGCTCCTGTTGTGCTCTTCTAAGAAGTTCTTTCAGCTTTGTGATTTCCTCCTGTTGGTGTTCTGCAACAGCTTTATAACTAGTAAGCCTGTGTGGGGAGAGAGAGAGAAAAAACCCTCAGTTTAATAATTCTTACAGTTGCAGGAGTGCTAGTTGCATTTCCCAATGAGCTATCAAATACAAATGACACCCAAGTTACACACCTAAAACTACATAAACCTGGTTGTCCCTGAGATTGTAGTAAAGTGCAAAAAATCAAGTTTGATTGGAATTATTCTCTGTATCTCTCTCCAGTGAGCTCCAGTGCTCTCCATTCCTTCTATTCTCCTCACTGTCTCTTGGCAGAACAGTTATTTTTTTATGGCTGAACAGGGATTGGTTGGGAAATTGTGGTGTGTGTATAGGGAAGGGGTTTTCAAGATCAGCCTGAGATGCTGATGTTCTTTACTTTCTTTACCACCTAGTTATAATAAAAACCTAGGACACCTAAAACTGAATGCTGACTTATTTTGGGGAACAAATCAATAGCAAAGTAGAAGCTAAGAACTAAGTAGCAGAGAATTATAACAAGGTAAAACTTCAACTTACTTCTTATCTAAAGTGTTGGATTGTTTCATTCTTTCCATATCATGTTGTACCAGTTTTACTTTGAGACTATCAATTTCTTCTCTGTACAACTCAGCACCTTTATCTAGTCTTGCCTGAAAAAAAACCAACAACATATTAGTATGAAGGCTTGTTCCTCAGGAATGAAGTTAAGGGTTGCTTACTCTATCTTTACTATCACCTGCTAGATTCTGTGGGACACGAGTGGGAGCAGGGAGTTGCTCTGGAGTAAGGACTCCCACATTCCACCCAGCACCATGGCATTAGTTGGAATACTAACTTCTGTTATGTGCAATCTTATTGCAGCAAATTGTGCTTGCAGCTGGAAGTGGAAATTTTGAACAAGTGCAAATAAATTACATAGAAAAAACAGCTTGTGCTTGTTTCAAAATGATGATTTTTTTAGTCTGTTTCAGAAATTAATCAGGTACAAGTGATAAATTCAGCTTCAAATAGAATAATGTGGCTTCTAAACTGTACCTGCAGGCTGCACTGGGAGAATATGCAGCCTGAACAGGTGAGTAGAGTGCTTTACTTAAAGAATCCACACAGAGCAATAAACTGACTTTAGAGAGGTACCTTTCAGCCACAGCTGTTCTCTGCCTGACATCCAGACAATGAAGAGCGAAGCATTTTGGCCTTACCTGGAGACTCTGGTTCTCTGTTAGGGCAGTTCTGAGGCACTTCTCTGTCTCATTCAGTTTGTCCTGCAGCTGGGTGAGCTCACTTGTTGCTATTTTTATTTTTATCTGTGCTTCCAACTTGCTTATCTTCTCATCCTTCTCTGTGATATTTTTTCCTACTTCATTTATTACATTTTCTAATTTCTGAATCTTTCCTTCCAGAGCCTATGGAAGTATTTCAATCAGTTACATCAGACATCTAACAGTAACAGCACATATTCATATTCTTAATAAAAACAAAAGACCAAAATCACACAAGAAACCCAACACTATAGGCTCTGGGGCAACTCTTGGTTTCTCACTGTTTTCAGCTCAAACATTTGGAGAAGAAAAAAAAAGCTCCAGAAATGCAGTGTACTGTGGGCCAGTGTGTTGTGTGGCACAGTCAGAGTTGCCACCAATCTTGGTTTTCTTTTCCATCTGAAGTACACTCACTTGGAAAACCAGCATCAAAGAAAGTTTTCTTTAGAAGCAAACACTGGTACCTTTTTCTCTTGTTCTGCAGCCTTTAACTTGTTCTGCAGACTGTAGTTTTCCTCTTCTAAGGCCTGACTGGCAGAGCCACCAGAAGCCAGTTTGTCTTTAAGTGTGTTTAGCTCCTGAAGCAATTCTTCACTTCTCTCTCTTCTCTGTTTCAACTCCACATCAGCACTTTGACAGTAATGGGCAGTTCTGGCATCCAGCTCTGAAGAAAGTTGAAGAAGTACCTGAAAAGAAGGGATGTCATGCAGATAAATGTTAAATCATTTTTGAATCAGGTAGTAATAAGGCAAGTGAAAAAAGAGGAAGGATACTGTATTAATTTTACATTCTTGTTTCAGTGCCCCATCTGAAGGTGTTTGCTCTCAGAACTGGAATCATTAACTCAAGAGACTGGTTTCATGTGAAAAAGAGGGGGAGGCAGGAAGGGAAATATTAAATTCATAATAAACTTTAAATAGCCTTTTGTGTGTGTTTTGTTTTCAGGTTAGGAGCATTTACAGGGTACTTACACAAAACACATTTCCCATTAAGATGATTTAACTTTACCTTTACTTTAGGAGTCCAAAAGTTGATGACTTGCAAAAGCTTTTCATTATCTTTCTTTAACTCTTCTTTAAGTTCCTCTACATCACAGTGAGCTCCTGAACAAGCTTCCCAGAACTGGGCTGCTTCTTCTCTAGCACTTTCTTCCTGTTCTAACTCTGCTTCTATGCTGAGAAGTTCCCTTTCCATTTCTGATACATCCTTGAGAATGCTCTTGAAGAAAAAAAACCAAACCAACCATATTAGTAAAAGTTTCATTTTTCAAGTCATCTTGGTGTCAAGTAGTATGTGTTTTACAGGACAAATGAGTCAATATTCCCAGTGGTTTATAATGTCAATTTTACTTTATAAAAGGGAATATTCATATTCTAAAATGAGTATCAATAAAAAGCATCAACAAATTCTATTCCCCACCATGAAGGGAAGTCTGAACAGATCAAAGAAATGCCATTAGAATATCATCACCACATCACCCCATGCCTTGAGTACACAAATATTTCAGTGTGAAAATGGTTTCAAACACTACCTCTGCATGCAGGTGCAAACTCTGCAGCACTTCCTTGGTGTTTAACTCTTGAGAGGGTGTTTCATTCTGTTTACAATAAGTCTTCCTGAGATACTGAGTCTGAGCTAGTAGCTGATCTTGGTTCCTCCTCTCCTCAAGCAGCTCCATTTCATGCTTGTGAACAGCAGCATGATAATCTCTCCTCTTGGAGCAAACTCGACTGTACAGGAACTGTTGGGGAAGCACAGGCTGGATCAGTGGCAATGCTTTCAAATGCTACCTGCATCCTGCTAAAATCCCATCTTTGATTATTCTAATCACTCTTAGTCCAGAGGTGCCCCAAACATCCACATATTCATCATTTTAGAGTTGATACCTTCAGCTTGTTCAATAAACTCTGGAGATGACCATTTATCTTCTCATTTTCAGTTTGAAGTCTCTTGACTTGTTTACTCTGTTCCAGGGAGAGCTGAGTCAGTATCTCAGCTATTAGTGCTTTCTGATTATCCAGCTTGGTCTTCAGATTAAGGGACACTCCAGAGAGACATTCATACCTCTTCCCCAGGTTTGGGAATTTCTCAAGAAGCTCCTAAATGCAAGTGAAAAAAAAAAGTACAATTCAGTCACAATCAGGAAGATTGATCAGCTATGAAGAGCAGCTTAAAATAAACCTCTGAACTTCAGGACCTACCTCTTACTCAGAGGAGAGAAAATAATTAATGAAATTAATTAATACTATTAAGGATTTACAGGCATTCTTTGCAGTTTACCTTAATTTGCAAGGTTTTTTCCTCCAGGCTGTCACCAGCCACCTGCTCTGCATCATCCACTGGGTTCACCTGAATGGAGACATCAAGATGGTTTCTCTGCTTCAGCTGATCCAGAGCACACTCCAGTTTTGCCTTGGTTTCAACACACTACAATGAAAGCAAACACATTTAAGTACCACTCAAGAAGAGAAATCACAAATAACTGCAGTGTGCAGCTCAAACACCAACCATCTCAGCTTTCTTTTCCAATTCAGTCTTGAGCTGGTCCCGTTCACACCTCACATCCTGCACAAGTTTTTGCAGCTCATCTTTTTCTTGACTGATTGCTGAGATTTGTTCTTTAAGTTGGAAAGAATGACTTGTTCTTTCAGCCAATAATTGATCTTTTTCATGTGATACACTGTTTAGCATCTCAGTTAACTGTTGAATCTATAATAAGTGGAAAAAAAAATAATTACTCCTTGGTCCTGGTCTGTATATTTCTGTATGAAGTACTCAAATCAGTTGTCAAATACAAAGCAAACAATTTTCAGTTACTATAAAATCCACACTAAGAGCAAGAAAAACTTTAGTGTTCTAATGACTTAGATAAATAAATGATAAGTGAAAGGAATAGCATGATACCCAGAGAACTCTAGTCAACCTTGATCTTAGTAAAGAGGAAACAAACCAAAATGCAGTCACCATATGTCCACATCACAAGAAAAGTTAAAAGAAATAGATTAGCATAAGAGATGAGCAATGGAATTGTTGCTTTATCTGTTTTAGTGATTAGAACAGTAACACATTTGCTAATTTGAAGCAAACCTTAATTATACTCTTTGAATTACAAGGGAAGAGTTGGGCAGGTGAAAACAAGTGAAAACTGCCAGGTTGGCAAGAGCTAAGTGCAAGACTTTTTGAATGACCCATAAATGGCTTAGTGCAAATTAAACAGGATTTATTTTGAGCATGTTTAGCACATCAGTGCTAAAGTAACAGAAGCCAACAGCCAGTACAACCAGAGTTCCTCACCCTGTTTGTTAAGCTGCCCTCCAAAACCTCTGTCCTCCTCTGAGCCTCTAACAAGTGTTCTTCCCTTTCTTCAGCTTTCATCTTCTCATTGCTGAGGAGTTCTTGATGCCACTTCAATTCCTTTTCAGTTTCAAGAATCTGCAGTAAAAACCAGAGCAACAAACCTGAAGTTCCATTCTGAGATGCATCTCCCCCTCACACCAGGCCACAGTGCCCAAGACAGAACTCAAGCAGCCCAGGGGACAGAACATTTACATTTATAAGATATTTTTCAAGGCAGTTTCAAGAAGGAACCATCTTTCTCTACCAAGTATTTAGAGGTGTTTCCTTGAATCCCAGAAGTACCTTCTGAACACTGTCCTGCAGGTCAGTCTCCAGCTTGCTCTTCTCTGCTCTGATACCCTCCAGCAATTCCTGGAGCTGCTGTTTCTCCTGGGATCCCAGGTCACACTGCTTCTCCAGCTCTTCAATTTTCCTGCTTTCACTCTCAGTCCTTTCTTTCAGTTCTTCCAGCAGCTGGTGCCTTTCCAGAGTTACCAAATTTAAATCTTCATTCAACTTCACTACCTAGTTAAAAAGATTTTTCAAGTATTAAATCAACACAACTTTTAATACAATTGCTCAGCTGTACTACCATGACTTGGGCTGTTGGACCAGAAACCAGCACAAGCTTAGCATGGGTAAAACATCTGTATTCTAATGAGTCCTTGAAGGGATATCCTCTCAATTTCTAATAGTTCCTTATTAATCTACTTGCCTTTTCTTTCAGTTGGTTTATTTCTTCCTTTAGGGTTTTTTCAGTGTTTTGCAGTTTCTCCTCTCCATTTGCTAGCATGTTCTTCTGGAGATCAACTTGCTCTTTCTGATGCCTTAGTTCTTCCTGCAGATGTTCCATTTCTCTCAGAACTTTCAAGGACTGGAGGACAAATGACAGGGATGCTCACTCAGTGTAAGTTTTGCTTATCAGGAGTTAAGAGGGATAAGTCAAAGCATTTGAATTTCTAGGAGAGAGCTAGCAGAGCAATCACTCTTGTACTTGAGAAAAAAAATACAGCTATTTCAGCTGTCATTCTCCCATGCCTAGTTTAGCTACTCCACAAGACAGACTTTAGAAAAGACTTTTCTTTACAGTTAATTTTTTTAATGGGTATTTTTTCTTTGTTTTGTTCTGTTCATTTGTTTTTTTTAAAAGCAGACAGAAGAGGAGAGGGAAAAAATGTTGGGGGGCAAACAGGTTATGTAAAAAGCTATTTAAAAAACACCATCACCAAAACACTCAACACAGAGCACCACACCATTAAAAGTGCCCTTATTCTTGGGGCAACTGCCACCAGTTACATAAACAGTGTGTCCAGTTTTTGAGTAGCAAGATGTAAATCTAATAGAAAAGATTTGGTAAGTCCAGTTTGCTGAGTTTAGGTTTTTAATTAGTTTGGCTATACATACTTAAGACACTAGTGGTTCTATCTGAGGCTTGCTAAAATTCATATCAAAGCTTTACTTTAATAATTTGCAGAGCTTCTCAGAAGAAAAAAAATATTTTCATTTTAACTTTAGAATGAGAAGCTTGATTTTTGTTAACTACTTAGAAGAATTTGTATAAAATACTGAGCCAAAATAATCCTAATACTCATGCAAATACTGGGAATGTCAAAGTCACCAAACTACCAGGGAGTAAGGAAGGAGGAACAGGGCAGCTAATCAGTCTCTTTTCTGGAATTAGCATCTCTTCATCAGCCCAGGAGCTGAAGGGGCAGGAGAATGAAGCTCTTGGAGTGTGCCTGGATGGCCCCATGTGTGAAACAAGGGCACTGTGCAGGGAGCTACAGCAGGGGCTTGCCCAGCAGGTGGCAGAGCTGGTGCACACAGCCACAGCAGCACCAGGGAACTAGATGGGATTAGCAATATTTTGGTTTATTGCTATTATGAACAAGAGAGGAGAAGAGATTCTGCTTAGCAGGAGAAGGCTTTGTGGCTGACAGTTCACAGAAGCAAAACCAGGAGATGTTCTACATACCCTCTCCTTGCTTTCCTGACAATCAGCTGCCAACTGATCTCTTTCTGCTTTACAAGCCTCTGCCAGTTGCTGCAGCTCCTCTTTCTCCTGATGAAGTAAAGCAATTTGCTCATTCACTGTTCTTTCACTTTGATCTTTTTCTGCCAGTAGTTTGCTATACTCAGAAGAGACACGAGCCAGGTTTTCAGTTGCTTCAGAGAGCTGAAAGAACAAACAAGAACAATTATTAACATTTCTAATCATCTCCAGCATGGGAATAATTAATATCATAGTCAGTGTGGAAAAAGAAAAGCAGTAGCATTCTAATTTATTAAATTGTCCCAGTAATCGGGTTCTGATTTTAGAAGTGCCATTGGGCTATATTTCACAAGCTCTATCTAGGTGGTTAGAACTGGGTCATAGTTTGCAGGTCAAATTGCTTTCAATCATCTTTTTACTGCCTCTTGTTTCTGTGGAATTCTTTCCAGAAGCAGTACAGAAAGAAAAAAACAAGACAAAAACCTGTAAAAACTTCTAATTAGAAGTTTTATGATTACATTTCCTGAACCCTTTACAAACTGAAGTCTGCAGAGGACAGGGATTGCCAATCCTGAGAGAATTTTTAGTTCACAAACTGCACCTGACCTTCTGCTGCAGCTCCTCAGCTGTTTCCTTCAGTGCCTCCTGTGCTGCCAAGAGCTGATCTTCCAACTCTGAAACCTTCCCTTTCAGCTCCAGAATGGTGTCCTGATGCTGCCCAAGGAAGTCACGAGCACATCTCAACTCCTCCTGCATCTCTGAATTCTTTGGACACATCACAGTTAAAGTAGATTAAAACCCAAATCCCCCTGCCAAGACAGAAGATGACTGAGGGCATTACCCCAAGGGAACAGGACTGGTTTTCTCACCTTGCTCATTGTCTCCTGTAGAGTTTCTCTCAGCTCATGTCTCTCATTCTGGAGAGTCTCTAGTTGTATTTTAAGATGATCCTCTCCTCCTTCTGTCAGAATGCTCACGTCCTGACAGCCATGCAATTCTGGAATGACATCTGTTTCTGTTTTTTCAGATTCTTTTTGACATTCATCAGCTTTTGCTGCCTCCATTTCACTCAATTTCTTCTGTGCCTGGCTCAGCTCCTCTCTCAGAAGAAGTAATTCTTGCTCAAGAGATTTTTCTTGGATCTGTGGTATCTATTTTATACAGATATAAAATTTACCTTGTGGAAGGAGCTTTAAGAGAAACATACCTGACCTTTGAAAAGCTGATTACGTAAAAAAAAAAACAAAAAACAAACTACCTGATGCAAGTTTTAGAGATTATATTCTCTCAGAATAGTAAGACTTGAGCCATCAAGTCTTGAAGCCATCTTTAGCTTCAGTGAATTATAACCCACAGCTCTGTGTAGATCAGCTAAGAACATCACCATCCTGCATCAAGTGAAAATTCTATTTAGACAAACATTTGTCATTCTACTAGTAGCTGTCCATATACAATACAGGTGGAATAAATTTCAAGTAAACCATAATAATAATCCTGGTGTTTAATGGTCTGCAGTCAAGTAGCAGGACCCTTTTCTGCAGCTTGTTTTGCAAATTATTTTCAACTGAAGTGTCAGTTGAAATAAGCACCCTCTCCATTACAGCCTCAGCATAATTACCAGAGCTCCTTCCCCATCATCATCTTTTTTCCAACGTAAACTGTCCAGCTTCTCCTGTAACAGGCTGTTCTCTTGCTTCAGGGAAAAGATTTGTTCCTGTTGCACCTGAAGTTGATCATTTTCTTTACATTTCTTTTCTGCTTTTTCCTCAGCAAGCTGGTCTCTCTCAGATGTGATCACTTGTATTTCTTCTGTCATTTGTGATATCTAGTAAAAAAAAACCCAAACAAACATGCAGAGACAGCATTTCCATCAATTCCAAACCAGAGCTGTGTTTGACTCACTCTGCTACAGCACCAACATGAAACCACTGTAGCCAAACTAGGACAAACTCCAGAACCAATTCTTTGTCCTTCATCACCCCTTTCATTTGAAATGCTGACCTTCCAGCAGTCTCTTTTACCTGTGTTTTGAGTTCTTCAATGGTTTTCCCTAGTGCCTCTTCAACACTCAGCATCTGAGATTCTTTTTCAGAAATATTTCTTTTCAACTTCTTGACAGTGTCCTGGGCTTGCTTGAGAGAACACTGAGCATTTCTCAGTTCTTCATGGGCCAAGATGTTCTTTAAAGAAAGAAAATGCCATTATTTTGTAACATTAATAAACACTCCTTGATTAAAAGCCAAAACACCCCAAACCCCACTCCCCTCCTATACATGTCAATATAGTTTCTAAAGTATTCTTACACTTAACACAAAGTCCATTTCTATAAAGACAGAATTCCTACCATGGAAACAGTGTCCTTTATATCCTCTTTGAGTTGGTCTGCCTCAGCTTGGAGAGACTCCTCCTTTTGCTTCAGGTCATCTCTTTCCTGGGTTAGAGTTTTTATTTCTTCCTGACACTCAGTGAGCTGCTGAAGAGCTGCCTGGATCTCTGACTCCTTGTCCTTCAGTCTCAACTCTGTCATCTTTTCTTGTTCTTTTAATTGCTCCATTTCATTTAACTTCTGCTGAGTTTCAATAAGCTCTTCTCTTACTGACACAAGTTGTTTGTGTTCTGCTGTCTTTTCTTCCAGTTCTTTCATTTTGTTGGAGAGCTTTAGTTTGTAAAAGAAAAGTCCAGACACTTTCATTGTAGCAGAACTGCACCATGTGGGCATGTTCTTTGAGAATCATTGCTTATATTCTTAGATAACAAGCATTTGTTTCTGGAAAAGTTTTACTAAAGCACAACATCAAGCATGAAACTGTAGCATAACTTCAGAATAATCAAATAATGAGACAACCCTATCAGTGCCAAAAGCCTTGTCAAATCCATGCATCTTCAATTCTCTTTTCTTAAATGTTTTTTTTTCTCCTTTGTGATTGCCAATTGGTGCAGTGATGCTCTGGGCTTTGAAAGATCTCCTGATCTAACCAGCCTCCAGCTCCTGAGGAGGAAACTGGGTTTCTATGGCTTTAGATCAAGAAGGTTAGAGCAGTTTATCTATTAAAAGTATTTGCATAAGAGAAATCTAACTTAAGAATGGGAAAACAAGAATTAAAAGGTCAAGCACAGAGGGAGAACATTTGCATTTCTTTACCAAGGAAGAAGGGTATAATTTTGTTCAATAATCCTGCAACCTGGCATGTAATAGAGCAATTTCAATGACAGTTATTTACACCTTTAAGAGTACAGCTCAAAGAAGTTCTGAGGGGTTTTTCATTTGTTTAGTTGGTTTGATTTAATTTTGTTTGGTTGCTTTTTTTAATATTAGGAATTATTTTTTAATTAACTATTATTTTTTAATATTAGGAATTCCTCATGTTTTATCTGTTAAAAGAAGCAAGATGCTACTGACCTCTGTTTTCACTTGATCCAAAGCTGTTTTAGCCTCTTGTGCTTCTTTAGCCAGAGCATCTATTTGGAGCTTCATTTGTTCACTGTTGTCTGATGCAGCTACATATTTTTCCCCTAGCTCTTCATGGAGCTGTTTAAGTGCCACATATTCCTGATCAGATTTTACACATTTAAGTTGTGCATCTGCCAGATTGTCTTTTGATTTTTCCATTTCTTCAGTCATATGTTGAAGTCTAATTTCATTATCAGCTGCTTCAGACAGCAGCTTTTCTCTTTCCAATTTTATTAAGCGTAGCTCCTCACATTTTTCAAGAATCTGTCAACAGAAAAGTAATATTAATGGCATTTTCCACATCAGGATGTGTCAGAGCTGCATAGCAAAACACACATTTATATGCCTCTGCCTACATAACACCCAGCACAACACAAATTGCAAACATCTAATCAAGTTCTGGTTATCAGTGGAAGCAGACCAGTAACAGACTGGGAAAGGTTTGGAACTTTTGCAAAGGGCTCCTGAGTTTGAGAGATTACTTGCCCTGGATAATTTTTGCTGTACATGCTTATTAGCAGGTAGTCCTTATCTTTGAGGGTACAGAAGCTTCAAGACTTGGTTTGCAAACACTTTCTAAGATATGTGTACAGCAAACTAAGACCTGACCTGCTAGGAAACAAGTTTCCTTACAAGCTTTCCAGAATTTACAAGTGAAATCACTCACTTTTCAAGCAGCATTCCTGCTAAGAGTTTTTGACACTTTCCCTTTGCCCAGGGAGAAAAAAAAAAAAAAATCAGTTTTAGAACAGCAAACCAGGGCCAAACACCACTGACAATTCCCACAGCATTACCAAGGGTGACCAAGCCAAATATTGGACTAGAAATTGGTGGTTATTTGTAGCAGACTTTGTGACTGAACATGATTCCTAGATGCAAATATTAAATACTTGTGAAATAATAGCTTAATTAAGTTGTAAAATCACAGGTCATTTGATTCAAAGACAACTTGGAAGCTTCATATCCAATATAAAACAAGAAAAAATAGATTTTTGTTGTTATTTACCTCCTTCTGCTGTAGCTCAACAGTATTTGGTAGAGACTGAAATTCTGACAGCTTATTTACTTGTGTTTGTAGCTCCTCATTCTCTTTCAGTGCTTTTTCTAGTTCTCCTCTTAAGTCAGCTGCCTTTTTTTCCAGCTCAGTAACAGAAAGCAGATCTAGGGAATTAACAGTTAAAAGCATGTGAGATAAAAGCCTGTTGTAAATCAAGCAGAAGCTTTGTAATGCACTCTGGTTATCATATCAACACAATCCCAGACAAGTGTATTTTACAATGGCCAACAATTGAAACCACTGGTCTGAATTTCATCATCACTCATTAGGCTGATGTCCAGTGCACTTCAGATTCTCCCTGACACCCTTCATTAGCTTGACTGTGTGAGAAATAAAACATTCTGAAAGCTGCAGTTTCCAAACAGCTCAGGAAAATGCTAAAGCAGTCACTCTGGGCCAGAAGTACCAGAAAAAAACACTATTTTTTATATTAACAGAAGCTCCAAGTAGTTGAGAACCAAATCTTCCCTATCCCCCCCCACCATCACTGGGTAAAAAAAGGGAGATAAAAGCACCAGCTGAAACAGTACCTTTGGGAACTTTGCCCTCCATCAGGGAGGTCAGTCTTGTGTTCTCCTGAAATACAGACTGCAGCTCTTTCTGCAAGTCAGCCTGCATTTTTCTGTAACTGGCTTTTCCAGCTTCTAGTTGGCTTTGGTATTGCTGCACATCCTTCTGCATTTGGTTGTAAGTCTTCAAGATGTCATCCTTCAGGAAAACAAAACAACATGCAATTCAAACACAAAGTCTACTTGCTTCACATTGCAATATTGCAAGTTTAACAAGTTTAACAAGTACTTGCCATCTTCTCTTTCAGCTCCAAGTTTTCACTTCTGAGGAAAGCAGATTCTTTTTTGGCATCCAAGGCTATGGTTTCACTATCTAAGAGGGATTTATTCAGATGCTGAATTTCCTCAATTAGCTTGTCAGTATCCCCCTGAAAAAAACCAAAACAGATAAATAAATCACAGTCATAATGCAAATATGTTCATTATAATGTCATGAAAATACAAATACAGGCTCAAACTTTCCTCTAATAGGAACAGAAGCAGATTCCTGTGAGTATGGGATAGAGAGAAGCATTTCCCATAGCTTTATTTTACCAGAGTACTGCCAGATGATAACACAGTAATGAGCATTTTAAGCTTTTTACAAAGTTTTTCCCAACATCTACAGGGAAGCAGACTTCAATTACTTATTTTTTTAGCAGTCTGCAAATTTACCCCACCTCCAACAAAACCAAAAAGCCAGCAGAAACCTCAAGTTTACCATTGAAAAAGATGTGTCCTTTTCTGCTCTTGCTTTCTGCAGTTCTTCTACATGATTCTTCAACATCTTTATTTTGTTCTCTTTCTCTTTCAGCTGTTCCATTTTGGAGTTTATTTCTGCCTGAGAGTTGAAGGAAGAAAGGGAGAAGGAAGATTCTAGTGCCCAGTCTGGTTTTTCAGGTAAGAATTTAACAGAAACCTGCTTTGTATGTAGTAAGTGTTCAAGCATTTTAGCTGCATCCTTTTTATAGCTGGCAAGACTTATTAGGCCCAAATGTGTCAGCAGGTACAGTATTTCAACAGCCAAAAGAAGCACATTTCATGCAATTCTGATCACACTTGAATTCATGGCCATTCTCACCTCAAGTTCCTCGTTGTACACTTCAGCATTTGACACTAGCTTCTTTAACTTGGTAATTTCATGCATTAGTTGTATCTGTGGAGCAAAGTGAAGCACAATTGCAGAGAATGTTCAAAGCACCCACACCAGTAGTTTTAGTTGCCACCACCATGCAAATCAGCAAGGACTGACTTGTGTTTTCTGTTAGTGGCTCAAGTGCAATTTCATCTGCAACAGCTCAAGCAGCAAGAGCAATGTGATCAAAGCAATTAATACAGATACACCCCTCCAAAATCTAGTCATGTTAAAGCAGCTTTTTATTACCCAGTGCAGATATTTGACTTATTCTGTTCACTAACAAGAATGAGGTGTCAAAACTGCAGTCAAGCAAGCCATAAACACAGTGGCATCCTCTAAAAGGAGAGGCCAGAAGACTAGATAGAAAAGCACTTCTGAAATTCAACAACTCTTTCCTTTTGTTCTTTGAAAAGCTTTACAATAAGCATTTCATCTGCAAGTGCTTCTATAGAGTCACAAGCACAGGGGAGGAGAAAATCCAACCTGTAATTTTCAGGGCAGTGAAAAGTTTTCAAATGAGCACTTCCCTGCAAGTATTTCTATATAGCTAGGAGTGTCACAAGAAGAAAATGAGGAGGTTATAGAATCAGAGCATAAAATGCTCAGACAAAAAAGGCACATCTTGTTGTCTTGGAGCAGCAAGTGGAGGTGAGAACAGAATTTCCTATATTGTAAATTACCCAGTAGGTAGGTTTACCTTTGCTGACTTGCTGGCACAAAACCAGTGTTTCCATTCACACTATTATTTGCAAGTATTTTCTTACTAAGGTAAATAATATGTTCAAAGTTAATGCTCACACAGCTCAATGGATTAGCAAAAGCCAGAACTATCTTGGCTTCTAAACCAAGATGTTTTGCACAAGAAATGTGGAATATTGTGTAGCAACCATGCTTCAGCCTCAGAACAGTTTGGAAAGTGTATTTATGCAGGATAGTAACTGGCTTTTGCAGAAGTCTGGAGTAAAATTCAGATCATACATATATCAAAATAATACACACAAAAATATGTTTAACTAGACTTCAGTATGTGAGTCTCCAAAAATTTTACACTGAGTAAATCCACTTTAAAATCCTGGGTTCATTCATTCAATTGCTGAATGGAGCTCCTAACACCATCTGCTTGAGAATCAGCATCCAAGTACTTGTGCACTAAATGAACTCCACAAAACATGTGAGCCTGCAGAATTCTCTCTGTATGTGCTTCAATGCACCTTACCTCATGATCTTTTTGGGTTTGTTTTTCCAGTTCTTCAAATTCATCCATTTCTACTTTTTCCTTCAGCTTCTCCTTAATCTCCTTTATTTCTAACTTCAACTGCTCATTTTCCAGGACTAGGTTATTGAAGTTGGCTTGCAGGGTGTTGACCTCATTGACAGCAATATCCTGAAGAAGCACAAGAAGCTTTAGAAGCTGTTGTTAAAACAAACAGTGTTATTTCCAGAAAATACAGAACACTTACCTTTTCTAGTGCTAATGCCTCACAGAGTTGCACAGATTCTTCAAAATCTCTATGAGTCTAGAAAAAGAATTGCTCTCAGTCAACAGATCTAAATGATCAGTCAAGTTTAGAATTACATTCCTTGCTGCTTCTATTTGCATGGCTAGTCCTGTTTAAATCCCAGATCTTACTGGATCATTCCCCACAAAACACAGAACCACCCCACAGCTTTAGAGTTGACCAAGTGACTTTCTAAGCAGTTCTAATTCTTCAGATGTACAGAGGAATATTGATGCTCTGAGCTTGCAGGGAAGCATGTCATGTACATGCACTGTATTAGACAACTGAAAAAAAAAATAAATCTATTGTTACCCAATTCCTGTTAAGTCCAGAATTCCATTCCACTTCTGAAATTTGATCAGGAGCCATCAGAAAGTGGTTGTCAAATTCAGACCTCTCTGATACAGCTGAAAAGAAAGATGTATTAAAAGACACAGAGTAGATTTCAAACTGGGCACCAAGAATTATTTTCTTATCCAAGAATGTTATCCCATTAGAAACAATCATTCCATGGCAAAGATGTAGCACACCAAGGAGGACTTTTCAGTCTCATTAATTTCTCTTGTGAAAATGAACACTGAAACCCAGTCCCTACACTTACTAGCTTGGGATAAACTGGTCAGCACAAATACTCAACCAAATCCAGAGCACAGACTGGGAATAGTGTTTAGTGTCAAGAAAAGAACCACTGAATCCTGAAAGATTTTAAACCACAACTAAACACCTTATCTACCCACCTTCATACAGGGGGAAAACCCAATTATATTATATTATATAATATATAAGGAATATTAAAATTAAATTCATCTTATTTCCAAGATCTACCAGCTAAAACCACACTGCAGGCAGCATTCTTTGCTGGCAGACAAATTTCCTTATGGCCTCAGATAACTCCTTCAGAACTGGGTTCATAGGATATAATTCAACTTGTACTGTGCCAAGTACATGTAGCCATCCTATTGTTAGCAAATTAATTTGCCTTTTAACTCTGATTTATTAAAAAGGATTATTTCTCATTTCAAAGCTGCTTTGAAGAGTTTCCTTCATTTTTTTTTCCCTGAAGATACTTACAATCCTCCATGTCTGGCAGTGATGACAGGGACATTTTCATTTTCTTTGTTTCAGTTGGCTTCAGTTTTTCCAAGTCTTCAAAATAGTTGACATTTGCCTGGTTTATTTTACCAGGAGCCCAAGTAACTCTTCTTCTTCTCTTGGCCTAAAAAAGTAATTAAAAAAAAAGTGATGCAAGCAAAGCACAGAGCAGAGAGATGATGCACTGGGCCAGTTCTGTAACAGTACCAGCTGCTAACAAGGCAGTTTCTCCAAAATTAAACTACAACTGAACAATCTCAAAGCAAAACTCTGCAGGCAACACTGAATTTCCTCAGTTACTGTAATATTTACCCCTTTAAAAATAAGATAAATCAAACTTTGATAAATCAAACTGCCTATCAAACTTATTTTGCATTGTCAGTACAACTCTAAGTATTTCATATTACATTTGCAAAGTATATGAGCTAAAATTCTAGAAGAGGTGCTCACTTTAGCATTCTGGTTGGAGTCAAAGGAGGCAGAAGTCACCAGCATCTCAGTTAAATTTCGTATCCTATCTTCCTGGACTTTTTGAAGAGAATTTTTTTCCTCCAGCAGCTGGGCCAATTGGTCTTTTTCCATTGCATGAATTTGAGTCTTCGAAGACACCTGCCATTCAAAGAGTGGTCATCAAAATTACATTTCAAGAGCACAAATTACTCCTACAGATTTTTACTGCACATAATATACTAAAAATATAAGAAATATTCTTTCTTTTTCCACAATATTTAAAAACAACTACCCAGATGTATTCTTAGAAGCATGGAGAAGCTGTCCTCAATGTTGAACAAACAAGCTAGCAATTTAGTTTACAATTCACCCAGACCTAGTACTTTAGGGTAGGGTACCTACCCTACCTAGTAGGGTTCTTTTTTTGTGTGTGTTTATCATAACCATACAATACTTGAGAGTAATTCCAATTTCACCTGGGGTTTCCAACAAACACAAAGTGATTTACTTCACCAAACCAGTATGTTCAGAATTGTGGTTTTTCTGTGCTTTCTCTTTTATGATTTATGCTAAGACTTGTTTTCATTCTCTAAATGTATCTTCTGACTGTACATGAAATAAATTTTCTTCTGCTATACATGACATCACCTTTCAGTTCTACTCTCAGTTAAATAGACAGACAACCCTTTAAATGCCCCTCCAAAATGTAACTGAGTTTGACTGAAAACAGAATGTTCCCCAAGAGCTATCAGTACTAAGGACAGATGAATTTTATTAAGTTTATTACATACTTCCTCCAGCTGCTTTTTCAAATCCAAGATTTCTTTGCGATACCTCTTCAGAAGAGCATCATCATCAAGGACTTCATTGACTTTTGGAGTGTTCTTCATTCTTTTGGCTGTATTGGCAAACTGGAAGAACATTCTCTCATGAGTAAAAGAGAACAAACATCAAAAAGACTTTTTCTGGCTCATATTTTCCAACAGAATGAAGGGACAGTTTATTAGATGAAGATAACAATAAAGGACACTAATATTTACATTTGTTTATTTTCCATGTATTCTTAACTTTGAAAAAGTTTCCTTTGCTTGATATTAATACCCAAAAACTGAAGCATAACATTAACAAAAAACCCTTGGTATTTTTTTGTTTAATGTTTAATAAAAAACTCAGAGTAATGCTTCTAAACAGGTGAGGGTTGTTACCTGAAGAGTACTTAGAGTTTCATCAAAAGAAACAGGAGTAATTGTGCAAATAATCACTGTCTTGGCATTTCCTCCCAGGGAGTTCTGCAGAATTCTAGTCAGTTTGCTGTCTCTGTAGTTTATGAAGCTGATGAAAATAAGAGGAAATAATATTTTTATCTTAAAAAAAAACCACCAACCCCACAGTATTTTCAAGATGTTATTTGAAATAGTTACTTATATAACATGGGATTCTAGATAAAGGATGTTAATTTATTAGAGACTTCTCTTAGAACTGGGATCAAACACAAGTGCTTACCCAGAAGGGTCATCACAGAGTTTTTTAATGACTTGACCCAGGATGAACAAGCTCCTGTTTATGTTGCAGCCCTCCTTCAGCCGCACACCTGGCACCACAGGGAAGTCAAGTTATCAGCACTTATTTCTTGTCATTGAAAACAACATTAAACACATTTTCAAGCTCTCAAGTTTAGTGCTATGTTGTGTTTAGATGGATTATCCAGGAGAAAGTATTATTTATAAGCAGTAAGAAACCACAGCACACAGATAATTTCCTAGCTTAGTTTCTCAGAAGGGTTAATTACCAGAAGGGGTCATCAGAGGCTCATTTAACACTCACCTTCAGCTCCTGTTTGACTTGCTCTCTCACTGCCTGCCAGATCTACCAAGTTCTGCAAATTCATTCAATAGTTCACAGATTAGTTCTGAGGCAATTTGCTTTTAGATCCTCTCAATTCTAAACCTCTAAGAATGTAATAACCTGAAATTACACTTAGGAAACAGCAAGTCATTCCTGGGAGCAGCTCAGAGCTGCTACACACACTACTGTCGTGTGTTATAAAGCAACATTATTCTCTGAAAGAAGAGGTAAAATGGGAATTTAAACAGAGAATTCACTGTAACACCTCCTTGGAGCACAGCTTACCAAGTGGGACACCATGACTGCTCCATCACAGTTGGCGTTTGCAGGGTCGCTTCGTTCTCTGCTTTCAATGATCTAGAAGAGGGGGCAATGAAGTCTTGTCACTTGGAAAACACCCAAGCCCCTCCCAGGAGGGAAATGCAAGAGGGGGGAATCAAGTCTGTCACTTGGAAAAGCCCCAAGGCCCTCCCAGGGGGGAAATGCTGTTTACCATTCTGAAGATGGTGTGGGAACGGCTGCTGTGCTCGTTCATTTTCGTCTCTCCATAATGGCGATTTTCTGTCAAAAAGCAAGATGAGAATGCTGCTTATGTGCTGAGAAAAGGCAAAAAGGACAATTTAAAAGTGATCTGGAAAGCAGTGATTTCTGAATATCACCTCAAAGAGGTGAGCCATGATTCTAGATACAGCCAATTCCAAACTTTTCTGCTGACATGAGCTCAGCAACTTACTTTCTCCTTTTCTGATCCATTCCATAACCTGCTGTGGGGAAACCACCACCTCTTCAATCAGATCTTCCACATATGTATTCCTCTGAAGGACAAAAGCAGTAATAAATATCAGTGAACTCAAACTCACTTCAAGACATTAAGTCTAATTAAGGTATTTATTCTAGTTTCAACATCAGTTGAATGCCTTTTCACTATGAACACAGAGGGTAGGGAAAATTTAGGCTACAGTTCTGATAAAGATCTAAAGGCACAAGAATAAAGGATTTGTAGGAAGCTTTCTAAAAATAAAGCTGGCAATAGAAATATCTTTCTGGACATTTTCTGAGGGAATTCAGGAGCATGTTTCTCAGTAAATGTGTGATTATGACCTTAAAACAACTGATAAATCTCTTTTTCCCCCAAGTTCCAAAAGCAGTGATCATTGAGGACATAAAAAGATAAAAAGAAAACTAAATAATAAAAATTAATTGTTTGGCTTTTATTTGCCACAAAACTTACTATTCAGAAACTGTAGATTAATATAGATTTTTTTTTTCCCCTACTGATCATCTTATGGAACAGTTCTAGCCTGATGGTTATGTTCTGATTACAGAAGTCTGTAATGAAGATGAAGTCTACTTTTACAAACATTTACAAAGATAAACAAGCAACAGTAAGCTCAAATTCAGTTGTATTCTACTACATCAAATGCACTGCTAGTTCTGAAAGTAACAATTACAGTTTGACACAGTTTCAACTACAATCTCTAAAGGCTTTTTAAAAAAACAAAAACTTTTTACTCCAAGCAGACCCAATATTTACACTACACAAGATCCACTCACATTCACATCCTCACGAATTCCCAGAGGCTTCTTTTTCCTGATATCACAAAGCAGATCTGTAATGGTCTCATTGTAGATTTCCATGTAAGAAACCCTTAGCAAGAATTCCCTATCTGGAATCTAATGTTCAAAGACAAAAAAGAGAAAGGAAAGATTACAGACTAACCTATAACAGAGTGGATGTTTGAATATTGTTCCCAGACTTCTTTCTCCTTCATTTGTCTCTCATTTCCTTCATACTAAAATTAACTTGTGTGACCTCCACAAATAACACTGTCCCTTTCAGTCACTTCAGTGTAACCCAATGGCTCACCTCACAGATAATTTTGAAAACATGTTGAATTGCCTTTGGAATAATGCCCACAGAATCTTCATTCCCCATCATTGTGTATGTCTTCCCCGAAGCAGTCTGTCCATAAGCAAAAATTGTGCCTAGAAAAATGATTAATTTTTATTAATTACTTGTGAGCTACGTGACAAACAGGATTTAAACACATTGGTTTTAAACTTACCATTGTAACCTTGCACAGCTGACTGTATAATTGGAACAGCTACACCTTCATAGAGCTGCTGAGTGGTGTCACTTGAGTGAAAGACACGATCTAAAAACATATATAAATCATGTGAATTATTTATGGGAAATCACTGTATTGCAAATCAGAACCAAGCTGTCACCTCACTGTTGCTGACTTCAAATCCACTAAATGGGTAACAGATTGTAGGATAATTCAAAGTGCAATTGTGACTTGAATACAAGCTCTTTTTAGTTAAAGAAATATTAAACCCAGAATCAAGTAAGATGAGGCAAGCAGACAAGTCAAAAACCCTAAAGAACGATGGAAACAATTAGCAAGGCCACTTAACCCTCCAAATGGCTACTTGATCTGTGAGGATTGCAAACCTGACAAGACTCCCAGCTTGGATCACACTTGTATTGCATCTGTCATTTGGGAAAACATCATTGCAGGGCCTACACTCATCCTAACAAGGGGGTCAGGAGGAAGAGACTCAAAGAGAGGCAGAGAGGCAGTGGTTTTGAGGATCTCATAGCCACGCTTTTCCATTTAAGGCTTGGGAGCCCCCATCCCTTGTCCTCAAATACTCCAGACTAACCCTGGAACTGAAATGAAAAGAATGAAGTTCGTGTGTTCCCAAACAATTCCATAGCAAGAGCCAGAACAAAGTGATGTTCACCAGGAAACTGACTCCATGTTGACTAAGAGGACTCCTGTGTGCTCCAGGGGCAGCCTTCAGGATGCTGATGCTGGAGACAAGGCCAGGGACGTTGCAAAAAGCCAGTGGATCAACTCACCTTACAGCAGTGCAGCAACACAGGCAGCATTAAAACAAAACAATCTTTTCTTATTCTTACCATAACTGAACACCTTTGTACCATTCACTTCGGAGATGGTATTTTTGTCACTTTTCCAGTGGAGTGACACTCTCTCTTCCAGAGCATTCTCTCTAAAATAAGAGAATTTGCTTAGGTTAACCCTGCTCCTGCAACGCAGCTCGACCCCCTTACTACGATCTCCTCCCTCCCCCGGGCACCCCTGGGTGTCCCTCCTCAGCCA